>BGPR01003826.1:111712-126680 GCA_013235015.1 Araneus ventricosus | reverse complement strand
ACATCTGTCTCGTACCCAATTCAGATGCTGCAGGCAGGCATCGCGTGAGCAAGGAACGAATAAAAAGCTCACTGCGATCCCAAAATAAATGATCTCACATCGCTAAACCGTCTTCCTCTTCGGCAAGATTAGACCACCATCTTGGCGGTATATCTCGGTAGCCGAAAGTAAGAAAATTGTTACGACATAACGTATTCCTCTTTCACTAAAAAACTGAAATAAATTTCATAATAATGATTTCACGAGTATATTTCCTGCTTCTGTACAGTATTCTAAGGCAAAATAAGCCAATTTATAAATTACTCAAAGAAACAATCTTAATTTGTACTAAAAAGTGACGCTTATTTTATAATAAAAGCAAAAACCACTTATTTTCTGAGTTTAACGTAGGAAAGAGATTCTGAGTTAGTTTTAGAGCATTTTTAAATGCATAAAGTCTCATTAAATTTCCGAAGGACAGAAACAAATATATACATTTTAAATTTAAAATGTCGCATTAAATATTCTTAATTCAAAAGAAATTAAACACATTTATTGTGATTATAACTCTGATCTGTGTAAAAGAATACTCTCTTTTATATTTTAAATCGTCATTTTTCTGCATAAATATTTGTTAGTATTAATTCCATAAACAAGCAAACTTTTGCATTATTTTCGCACATTCAACGGACCCCCCCCCCGAAAAGATGTGCATCTTTTATTGTGTTGTTGAAATTAAATGTTACGCAAAGTTTATATTTACCATTAAATAATATAATTGAATTATTTCATTGAATAACTAGGTATTCAATTAGGTAATTCATGAAATATCTAGTTATTCTGTGAAATATAGGATTCAGTCTAACTGTAACGTATATAGAGGCTATTCGCACATTTTTTAGACGATTTCGTTCCGCTGAAGGACAAATATGTCTGCTTGAAAAAAAATTATTTTCACATCAATTACATTTTGAAAAGTATGAGTTATCATCTCCTAAATAAAATTTTTGTTCACATGAAAAATGGGGATTTTAAAGAAGCAATGGATGGAAGGCTACGTTTTTGGTCTTTCGAAAGAGAGTTAATCTTATTTAGTCCTTCAATAACGCTGTGAAAGCCATGTTTTCTCGATAAATAAAGCCACGATAAGTTATTCTGTTAATATGAAAGGAAAAAATCGTCGAAGTCTGACTTGTGTGAAGAAATTGTTCTAAATAAGTATCCAAAGATAAACAAAGTTCTTAGAATATTGGAAAGAAAGGATTATTAATGTTTAAAGAAAATCCTCCAAGTCAATTATTATTAGTTAGAGTTATTGCAAAATTATTATAATGCTCAATATCAACTCTCTCTTAATACAGGGTTGTGTCCCCTTTCTGCTTTGAAACGCCTCGTTAAGTTTCACCAGTATGGCAAAAGGCCGCAATTGTAGAACATTAAAGAACACTTAAAGTATTGTTCTGTAATTATTATTATATTATAGGCAAGCATATTAGTTCAAAGCAAACTGTAAATAACTGGTAACGCCGCGTAAGAACCAAATAAAGGCCACATGTGGCCTTAAGACCACAGGTTCCCAACCCGTGTCTTTACCTATAATGCCATCAATTAATAGAACTGCATCAAGACAAAGCAAGCATCCGAACATCACAATCCACTGTTAATTTCCTGGAAAAAATAGAACAAGAAATGGGTATTAAGACTATAATCTTCTCTGATATTTCAGTTAAATAGTTCTGTTTCACCAATGAATTTTTCGATTTTGAACATTTAAAATCGCAATAGCCAAATGTCGATCTGCCAACCTTTGTGCGCTTTGGTAAGCTGTTCAAGAGGAATGTGGCAAAATACCTCTTCCTACATAAGATAAATCATTATTGTCCAGGAAGTTAAGATGCAGAAAGATTGTAAAGATACGGGATATCAAAATGAACATTTAAAACATAAAAATATTATGATAAATAGTACTGTAAATACCATAAATATCGTCTAAAAATGTGCCAATAGCCACTGTGCACAAGATAGCGTAGATATTTAATTGATGTTAACATGTTTACTATCTAAAATACCTTTTTGTGTAAAGTATCTCATGTCCGAAAGTAATTACCTTAATTTTTCTTTTCTCATTTTCTGTAATTGGTGCAAAAATATTGTTCGTTATAGTGAATCGTGAAAAGACTATATAAATAAAAGGATTTACATAGTAGTAATTTTTCAAAATAGAAAAAGCGTAAGGTCGACGCGCATCCATTATGATTATCTGTAATATAAAACAGAAAATACATATGCCTGTCGGTCACAAAATCTCCTAAACGGTTAACGGTAGCGGCATGAAATTTGCTTACGACATTCTGGGCTATATTTCGTGGTAAACTGCGCTATTTTCAACTTTCGGAATTGTTTAGTTTCTAACATATGTAATTAAATAACGAACATAACTTTAATTTTCGCATATTGTAACTTGCATGTCTTCGTTAATCATCTACAACTCTCATTTTCGTTTTCCAGCCCAAATATAAGAATCTAGGCTATAAATAAAAGAAATGGAGTCATTAAAAAGGACCTGGAGATGCGTGGGAATCTAAAATAAATTTTATATACAAATGCGTCCTTAATAAAATAGTGGTATTACTTTTTAGAACAAGTTATGCTTTCAGAGCGACTTGAGTAATTTTCGAACGTGCTGAAGGTTCTGAAAAATTCCCCACATGTGTCGAATTTTACACAAATTTTGGAATGTTGATAAAGTATCTAAAGAAAGGCATGATATCCAATTTTTTATAATGAAATGAAAAAATACGTATAGTTTTTTTTTAGTTTGTAAATTATTTGTCAGATTTTAAACAATATTTCTTTCATAAAAAATATTAATAAAACACTCCATAATTTATAAATCTTAGCTTTTCTCTTCTTTTCAATATAATTCAATAAATAAAAAAAACATACAGTTTTGGGTACTCTGATAGTATTCATCTAAAATTTAAAATATGCTGTTTTTCCGAAAACAATTGTAATATAAAACAGAAAAATACATTTTCTGTCTGTCTTTCACAAGAACTCATTCCAAACGGTGAACGGTAACGACATGAAATTTCAATAGGATATTCCTGGGTATATTTCTAGGTTAATTGTGCCATTTTCAACATTCAGAATTAATTAGCCCTTAAGGTATTTAATTAAATAACGAAAATTAGCCGCTAATATTTTGCCTAATGTTTAAAGGTTTTTCGCCTTCAACTTCTGAAATATTTATCGCACGACAATTATTATTACGTCATCTTAAAGAGCATAAAATTATCTTTATAATTAAAGATATTTCATTAAGTTACAATTTATTCTCTAATTGTAATTGACGTTTCAAAATTTAATTCAAACCTATTCAGTAGATATATCGCGCTCTATATTGTACTCGCGCGATGTCAGAGCACTCAGTACGCCAGAAACTTTTTCTCTACCAACAGATTAGAATACAAAGACACGACGGAAACACGCGGAAAAACAACTGATAAGTTAGCTAGAGAGAGAGGAGTTTTCGAATCTTAGAATGTAAACTGTCAAAAATTTCATACATCTGGTGACCAATTCACGATCGACGAAAACTTGGAACCCTTTGGGGAGAGATTTATTTTTATGAAGGTATTTTTGTCGGAAGGCTAATAATTTTTGAATCCATATTGTTAGCGGTATTATGTTCGTTTTTCTTTCTGAAAATTTTTTTGTTGTTTAATTATCTTGTTTGTCTTTTGGGAAATTTCGGGCTATGAAGAGGCTTTGGTTAGACTTAGGTCAAGCCTCTTACAGAAAAATTTCCCAATTTATTTGAATCCATTTCGAATTTAGTCTATAGACGTTGAAAAAGCGAACTAGAATGAATTCCTTCTCTGTTTAATTCGATTCTATCAGAGTTTATTTTGTGGTTTTTACTTTCTTTGAATTATCATTGGCTCATTTATTCAATATATTCTGAATAAAATGTCTTCTTTTTCTTTTATCTGTCACGCTTTTCCTCTATTTCTCTCTATTATTTTTTCTGAACAGATCAAAGTAAGAAACTGAGGAAAATGTGTTGAAATATGAAGCAGAGGGCGGAGAAAAGGACCTGGTGTAGTTTATACGCCGCCCCTCCTAATTTGCGTCATACGCTAGCCCCTATCACGAAGAATTAATTCTTCTAAATCAGCCGGATATTGCTCTGGAGAGATAATTTCGCGAAATTGCTTGATAGTCAGGTTGGCTTTTGGACAGTTTTTCATATTCCATCAGATATCGAACTGACCGCTTCATGGTGGGACTGAACTATTGGAGTAAGATTGGAGTTGGATACATGCCACTCCAGTCGACTAAGTGTTAAACAATTTCGATTATCAATGCTTTAAAGAGAAGTTTCATACTAAATTGCGAGCGCATGAAACATATTGTTACAAAGCTATAAAGTCGTTTCCCTGAGATGCTAATCTTGGCGACAAACTTGGCGACTTGGCGGCAAAGTTGGCGAGAATTTCCTAGAAAGACCTCGAACTTTCAAGCTATTTCTACTGGTTTCATGAACTTTCTAGAGACTACGTCACTTCCTACGTAATGAAGTCACTTCCTGTTGAAAAGTATAAAGGCAAGCTCTCAAGCCAAGAAGAGTCAGTTGGAATTTGATCAGCAAGTAAGCTGGTGAGTTTACAAGAAACCTTTGAGCGCTGTGTTGAGATTTATTGGTAGTCTCTGTTGTGAATTTTTATTAGTGCTGTGTTAATACTTGTGCTACGTTTCTTTGCTTGGAATATTTGTAAAATAAAGAGCTTTATTTTTTAATCCTGCTTATTGGATTGCATTCACGTAACCCACAAGACAATTTCGTTACAATTCTCGTTCGTTGATTAAGAAATAATTAAATCCTAATGAATTCATGAAGGAAGATTATGCATCATAATAATACAATGAAATTAAAATCATTTTAAAACAAAGCTTCATTATATCATCCCGATTCACAACGTCTTAGTTTTACGAACCTAGTCTTCGATACTTGATTTCACATTCTTTAACCTTCATAAACATTTATAAAATATATAAAGAATAAAGAACATTAAATCTTATGTATTTTCCTTTTAAAAATAAGAAGTTTAATCACTAAGCAAAATTTACATTAAGGTGTTTAAGATTTAAATAAAATAGCCGTTTTCTTGGACATCTTCTCCTCTTAAAAAAATTGACATTCGAATAATAACAAGCTCGTTAATCCAGGATCCGGAGCTTTCAAAATCGAAGATTATATGCATGATTTTCATCCGATGCAACATCTTTAGGTGTCAGAAGAAAGGAGGTGATATTTAATTTTCGAAGCTGAATTCAAATTTCGGTTTGGAGAGCACACAGTTATTTCAATCATTAGACTAGCCACTTTTTCTACTAGATTGTATGGCGGAATTTTAGTTATAGTTAATATTAATTAAATACCTTAAGTATAGCTTGATATTGAAGGTTCTTACAACAAAGTATTTTTAAGTATCAAATTGCGGCTGAAATCCAATATTTTAGTAATCTTACACATATACTGCAAATGAGATCCAAGAACTTCCTTTATGCGGAGGGTCAAATCTCGTGATGAAACAGTCGCGTAGAAGGCCCATCTGTCGCTATATGTAACATCTAATTGCATATCGTTTCATGCGGCATTATTTCATTTGCTTTTCCTCTTACCAAATGCACAGTTCATCCCAAAATAAAATTGGGGTGCTTTGTTTGAATGTATTATGTGTATATATACAACAGTCTGTTATCTGGATCAAAAATGATAATTCTAAATTAAAGAATAACAAACTCATTTATTCAGAATACCAGATAATATTTAATACCTTTGAGACTTTGAGATATCACAGAACATCTCATCTATATAATTAAAACTGAAACACCAATTTTTTTATGTGCTATAGAAATATAAAGATTCGAATGTGCGAAGTTTTCGTAACAATTAGTTATATAATTCATTTTTTTTAATTCTGTGCATACGCAATTTAAGTTCTTCTTTTCATGCGAGAAAAAGGTTCAACAATAAAGTAAATTTTTTTAGGAAAATTAAAATGAGAACATTTGTTGAACGATAATTTTTTTAAAAAACGCCAAAAGCTAATTTTCTCCGTAGGTTATAAATTATTTTTGAAAGAATCATTTAAAATTTAATTAAAAATAATAATTGATACACAAACGTAATTAATCACGAAATTATTTCTGATATAGATAATTTAAATATTGTCCATAAATACTAAAGAAAGGTTTTGATGGAGGTTGAGGGAAATTTATTAAAAAGTTAATTTTTCATTAGTTAAAAGCATTAAAATAATTTTATCCTGCTTAACACCAGGTATGTCAGTTAGTGAAATACTATAAGATAGTGAAAATTTATTACTTCAATGCTAAAAAAATGAAATATTAATAGAATCTTCATCCCTTAACTTTTAGAAATTGGAAAAAAGAACTCGGTTAAATATTTTTTTGTAATAGTACATTTTGAATTTCATTGCAACTATTAAATTTACTGTTACAAATTATGCATAAAGACATTCAAAATTAACAAAAGAATTACTCGAAAACTAACTTAAAATGATTAAAAATTTAATTTTTTTAAAAATTTAAATATGGCCTAAAAGCTATTTCTATCGGAAGTTCTCAGGAAAGATATAAATTTCAATTACTTTTTAATCATTTAAAATTCTAATTAAAATTTGAATATTATCTCTCCGAGATGTCCATTCCCATCATTAAAATCATTTGTGTAATATATGTATGCCAAATTCGGTAGATCTAAAATAAGTTTTCCTTGTAGGACGCCATCATTCAGACACACACAGATGCGCTTTTATTATTAGTAGAGATTACCAGCTTATAACTAAATTTCATTTTTTATTGGATTAAAAAAATACAGCAGTTACCATTTTAAAACATGACCTGACACTAATATTTCAAAATCAGACCTGAAATTTCATTTTTAATCACCTTTAATGAAGTTTCCTCATTATTTAATAAATTAATAATTACATGCATATGGAACAACTGAAGAAGAAATCATTTTTTCCAACAAACGAACAAAATATTGATTATTATGAATTATTAATAATCACCTGTATATAGAACAACTGAAGAAGAAATCATTTTTTCAAACAAACGAATAAAGTATTGGTTATTATGAATTATTAATAATTACCTATATATAGAACAACTGAAGAAGAAATCATTTTTTCAAACAAAAGAAAAAAATATTGGTTATTATGAATTATTAATAATTAACTGCATATAGAACAACTGAATAAAAAATCATTTTTTCAAACAAAAGAACAAAATATTGGTTATTATGTATTAAATAATACGAATTAAATCCTCATATGTTCATTGATGCATCAGGTAGAGCAAATCCTTAATAAATTTTCAAAAAAATTAAAGTATCTAACGTTTCACATACTGTTCCTAAAAACAAGGCAATAACAACACTCCGCTCCTAGGCTTCTCGAATCCACATTCAAGGAATTCAACTCTTACTTTTCCATATGCAAATAAAAGATTTTATAAAAAAGGGCAGGAAAACCACTTTCCATTTTCATTTTGTCGCCCTTGAAAGAATAAAATCATGAGAAAGAAGTTATATCTCATAAGCTGGAAAGGCCTAGAAATATTCAACACTTTGGAGTTCCAGAAGGGATTCGAGAACCGAAACCTTTCTACCTTCTCAGCACAATCCCCGGGGGACACACAGCTGAAAGCAGAGCAGATTTTTATCAGCTCAAAACTTTTTTAGAAAACACTGTGAGGAATTCCGTTTTTTTAATCCAGCCTTATGTAGTTGTTGTAGGTAAATACTTTAAACATTTTAACGTAGGCAGGGCATGGTAACTATTTTTTAGGTTTTTTGATTTTCCAGGATTTTGAGAGCGATGATGTTTGCAAGTAGGTGCTGTTTGAGGGTTCTTCGGTTTGCAAATGTGTTTCGATTCGTCTCATTCTATGCAAGTGCAGAATTCTTTTCGAAAACTCCTCTAAACCTATCCGTAGAATTTGAGAGCATTTCTACTTTGAATAGTGCTGAAAAAAGTCGAATACAATCTCGTTTCATCAACTGCGGCTTTTTAGAAACTTTATTCATAAATATAATGTTAAAGATCATTCAATTCATAGAGAAACTATTTCTGAAAACGAATTAGAAATATCAACTAACATGTTAAAGCCTAACTTACTTTAAAGCATGGGTTTCAGCAAATTTCTTTTGAATTATGTTACAACACCAAAATTAAGGTAACTTTGAAGTCAGAATTTCATTTTATTTTTTTAAACTTTCTTTTAGAAAAAATATCGAAAAATCGGTGAAAAACATTAAAAAAAATTTTTTAATGATATATAGAGGGTGTTCTTTTTAATTGACACTACTCAGTGCCATCTGTAGCTCGATATTTCAGCTGAAATACCAACAAATTTGGTAGGGGGACTAATGACGACATGGGGGAAAATATTTGGTGAAAAAATTAATTACTTCCGAAAGTCGCCGAGAGGGGGAAATGTGACGCTGTTGTAGTTTAAATATCTGAGAATTAGACAAATGAATAAAAAAGAAGAAATTTCAGTACAACAATGCTTTAATATAGCAAATGAACTTAATCAAAAGGTTATAGAGATGATTTTTTGGTATAGAACTTTATTCAATGAAAGCAATTCCTCGACGAATTCGTAGACCTCTTTCAATGTGATCAACCTTCCCGTGGACCACAACATTCTCCATATCCATTACCCCCTGATCTAATCTCATATGACTTTTTCTTGTAGGATTATTTGAAGTCCAAGGTCTATGTTGGCGGGTTCTCGACCTTCAAGATTTAAAAGACATCATATCACGGGCTGTACTGAGCATTCCTGGTGACATGTTACTTTCTTTCGAGGAGAATATTGTAAAGAAGAAGCAGTTTTTGGTCCACGCGAAGAGTGGTCACATTGAAAAATGTCTACGCCATCGTTGAGGAATTGCTTTCTCTGAATAAAGTGCTATACTGAAATATCAGCTAAGTAAAATTTTGATGCAATTCATTTTCTATATTAAAGCCGTGTTGCACTGAAATTTCGTCTTTGTTATTCATTTGTATAATTCTAGGTTATGTTGACTTCCACATAGACACATTTTTCCCTATCGGCAAGTTTCGGACTAATTAATTTTCTCACGGACATTTTCCCCCCATGTCGTTGATAGTCCCCCGACCAAGTCTGGTGGCATTTCACCTGATAGAGCGAGTGAGTAGTGTCAGTTTTAAAAAACACACTCTGCATTAAAAAAATTCTTAAAATATAGTAAAATATTAAAAGATGAATATTACTTTGGATTTCCTAAAATTAACTGGAACACATATCAAAAATTAAAAATCGCGAAACTTTGGCTTCAAAATCTGGCTAACTGGGTGTTATATGCTTGTTGAAAATTGTTTTGGAGGTTGGGAATACATATTGACTTGTTAGGCATACCAAATAGAAAGAACGGAATGCGTCCGGTTTATCCACGGAAGTGAAACGTAAGTGTTCTATAAAAGGACGTTGGACGGGTTGGGTTGGTTCAGCAGGATTTTTAAAAACTTTATTCATGTGTTCAAGTTATCTGTAATTAAGTAAAAAAATGAACTATATACTTCTATCAAGAGGAAATGTTTCAAGTAGGCAGTATAAGCTTTTTCTCATCAAGTAAACTTCAAACTGTGGCCTCCTGGCTGGGCTGATAGGAACTGAAAACTTTACTTAAATGGCAACTTGTCAGGAACTGTCATTCGGGTTGTGGAGCAAATATGGACGAAGGAACTACATCAAACCTAACAAACATTTTCTTTGACATTTACTTCTTATTTTATTACTTACTAATTTATTATTTAATTTCTTTTCACTTTATTTGATTTTTATATTTAATTTCCTTTCATTTTTGTCATTCTGTTGTACATTTTCTCTTTTTACATTTCATAAATTATTCTTTTGGCTTGATTCGTCTAAATTCCCTTTCTGAAAAAGCAGGTTCGGTTGGTGACCCTTAGGTCATTTGGTTTGTCCGATTACATATTTAGTGTCACTTGTTTTGACATTTTTCTGTTTGACATTCCGAAAGCCTCGGTGTGAAAGCGCCAGCTGCTGGTGCCTATGGGGCCTTCTTGCTAGATGGTGTGCTTCAAGGCAGCTCATTTTCTTCCCGTATGGCTTCGGCGTGGGCGGGATTTAAATCTTGACTTATCAAGCATATGTATTATTTAACCCTCTCACACCGAGCAGGGTAGCTAGTGTGGCAAGTACAGTTAAAGCATTGAATTATATTACAGTAATGCAGCTTTGCATATAAATAACAAATTGCTTGGCTCATCAGTATTTGAGAACATTTGCAAACGTTGCATGTAATTTGTGATGTAAAAAAATGCCCAATCAGGGAGCGAATATCGAATAATACATAACACCATCAACACATACCCGTGCCTAGAGTCATTGTGACTCTTTTTGAGCCATTAAGATGGAAATGCAGTTGCAGCGAATAATACAGCAATACTTAATCTAGCTTCTAAAATATAAGAAAAAAATAATTTGATGAGAAATACCATTGATTTCTGCCCTAAAAATTAATGACGTTAATTTAACGGAAGCGAAAATTATTCGCCAACATTTCATGTTCTGAAACAAGAGTTCCGAAGAAGTTTATGATAGAAAAGAAAAAGCAAATTTGTTTTCAATCGTTATCACTCTTTATGATGCTAATTTCGCTATAAAGAAGCGTATTTATGTTTGCAATTACAGATGCTGATTTCTTCCTTTATATACATTCCTTAAAATGCTTCATTAGCATTTAGAGAAAAGGATTTCTCATTTTTTTCATAGTTACCACACTTGAAGCAGTCTGTTCAGAGCGTTTAATTTCAGACAAGAATACATTCTTTTTTGTTACTTCTTGAATCTCTCTTTTTATAAAGCAGGGAAGTAATTTGATTAATTCTCTTCATCATGATTAATAAGTTTATTCTTTTTTGTAAGTAATTTATATGTCGTTTTTTTGCGTTTATCTTCTGCCATTAACTTTATTATTATGCACATTACATTTATATGAATGGATATAGCATATTTTATTTGATTGAACAAATCTTTAGAGAAATTAGTTATTATCAGGACATTTGCTTTGTTTTCCTACATTTTTATTCCTTTATACATCTTTAATGTTTGTAAGAATAGAGTTATGCAATTGATTCTTCATTCCCTTCCTGATATGCTAGAGTGCTCCAAATACCCAACACAAGCCCGGCATATTTAAAGTCCAATATGAGACCAATAAGTGCATTTTTCGCTTACATTACGACATAAATAAATAATGAATTCCTTCATTTTTAGAAAATTGAACTCCTGCTTCTTCTTTCTAATCCTTCTGATCTGAATCATATCAGATCCATGAGGTCGTTCGCCTTCATCACCTCCAACACGAAATCCGGTCGCTCAAGCAGGTCATCACACACCAAGGCAACACAGTCAAGTAGATGTTGCGGAGTGGCCTAAATCATGTTGCACTTTGTGCAGATATTGAACCTTTTATCACCACGAGAGAATCTGAGAGTTTTTAAGTAACCGGATGTTAAGCGAGCCAAAGCTGATTGGTCTTTCCTATCCCCCTTAAAATGTATAGTAGCACCGAGGTCTTGACTACGATACCATAAATGAGCTTGTGGATGCCTCCAAGAAATGTTAACAAAGGACTTTCTTCTTGAGTATAACTCGAGGTAGGTCAAGGTTTCTACATAGGCCTGAGGCATGGTGGTACCTTCTTTAGCAAGCCTATCAGCAATCTCTTTATATTTTAAATTTACATGTGATGGTATCCATTATAGATGAAGAACACAAGAATTTGGGCCGTAACTCCTTAATATGGGCAATAAAAAAATGGCATTTCGGCAATTAAAATTTGACTAAGGGAGTGTATCTAAACATCTTAAAATCACACCTCCATCTCCGGAGTTCATTTGGCTCACATTCGGTTTGGCATGATTGAAGGAATATAAACAAATAAAAATTCCAAGCAACATTGAATCTCTACAGGATTTTTTAACAGCTGATTACTTTTCTTTAGTCTTCTTCGACACTACTCTTAATATAAATTCTTTTCGACACTATTTTAATCTAATTTATTATGTACGATTTAACTTCGATTGTCCAAGCCTCTATCAACCGAGATCTATGTTAATATAAATTCTTTTCGACACTATTCTAAGCTAATTTATTATGTACAATTTCATTTCGATTGTCTGAACCTCTATCAGCCGAGATTTATGTTAATATAAATTCTTTTCGACACTATTCTAAGCAAATTTATTATGTACAATTTAACTTCGATTGTCCGAGTCTCTATCAACCGAGGTCTATGTTAATACCTATTCTTTTCGACACCATTCTAAGCTAATTTATTACGTACAATTTAACTTCAATTGTCGAAGCCTCTATCAACCCCGGTTGATAGAGGCTCGGTTAACGGCTACGTTAAACGAGGCGGCTCCAGAAAAACCGAATCTTTTATTTCTTTTAGTATTAATTTGACATCAAAATTGGCATTGGATTCGATTTTCACGATGTGAAGGCTTGTAAAATTTCGTTTTCGGGGAGTAATATTTTATGAACCAAGATGTTATTTTTCCCTTTAACAGTGGTTGTGGTTTATAAACCACATCGTCGCTTAACATGCAACACCACATATCTCAATATCTTGAAATTTCAAAGAGAAAAGAAATACTCAATTTTTCGCAACCAATAACGAATATTTCTGTATTTGTTTAATAGCCGATATGAAGATGAGACTGCATGTACCAACCAAATGTTAAAGAAAAATCTGAAATTTTCGTTTTTGGTTGAGAAAAATTGAGTATTTCTTTCCTCTTTGAAATTTCAAAAAAATTGAGATAGGTGAGGTTGCATGTTAAGCGAAGACAAATTTAAATTATAGCAACACGCGGGTGTGTTTTATAAACCACTTGTTGAAGCTGTGGCTTATGTATCACTATACTCTGCATCTATACTTATAAAAGGCAATGTTTGCGTGTGTGTGTGTGTGCGATGTCCAGACGAATCTATCGCACTTACAGCCATTAAATTTGGCACACAGGTAGACGTAAAGGTGACTCAATGCACCTCGAATCCAGAATTTAAAAATTTAATCTATAAAATATTTTATTTAATGCTTTGTGTTGTTTTGGATCATTTTTGGCACGTTTACGGCTGTAGTATATTTTCTAACGATCATTGAGAAACAATCAATGCACCATCAGGCAGAACAAACAATTTTCGTTCTAATGAGGTTTGTTTTGGATTTCCAACCTAATTTACTGAATTTTGAGAAATTTTAAAATAAAAGTCACTTTTATGGAAATTTGTGATAAGTTTTTCTTGAAATTCTCGCATCTGACGTTCTAACAACTCTATAATTTTCAATTCTTTTCAGCTTATAACTGGAACGTTTCTGTCGGATTTAAATAAGAATGGTTAAAATATCTTATTCCGTTTTTTTTAAAATTGATTTTCCCTAATCAGTTCAAACAGTTTTTTTCTGCCAGCGAAAGTTTCTCCGGACGATCTCAGAATGCCTCGTTGCTTCCTTGCAGGAGGTAACGTGATATGCTTTCATTCCCACCCTGCATTTCTACAATCCGATTCCTTCCGGTGACGTCATTTCATTCGCGTCATTGTCGAGAGGAAAAATAAACGGGAAAATCAATAATATGTATCTTTTGTTTTGATTTTGTTTTCAAATATTTTTCGAGTCATTGTAGGCATTTTCCCCCATTTTGTCGAAGTCCTTATTCCACGGGCAACGCCGCGCCCGTACTGCTAGTAAATAAATAAAATAAAATAAATAAATTTTTTTATCGTTTATCTAGCACTAAATTATAAAAATATATTTTCTTAAATAAATCCAACAAAAATTTTAAATTTTCATTGTTGATTACAAAATGTTTATTTTGCCCTGCATATATGCTTGATTCGCTACTTTATAACATTAAATGGTGACATATATTTTTCTTACTTTTTTCATAAAAAAAAGTCAAACTACACGGTTTTTTCCCACTAGTGGGGTAAAACCCGGTACACATGTTAACGTTACGGCAAATTAGGAAAACTCTATTTTCAGAGGAAAAATTTCCATAATTTTTATTTTATATGACAATTTAATAATACCAGTTACAAAATTCACATGTAAAGCAGTTGTATTTATCCTCCGCGCCACTACAGCTTTCGTGGGCACAGCTAAGACGGTTTTCACATTGGATTAACCCTTCTTCTTTATTTAAATTAAAAAACATAATTAAAATATAAATAGTGAACAACAGATGCATTTTTATCGTCTTCATCGGAGGGATCATCAGTACTGACTCTCCCGGTCTTACGCCACTTGGGGTACCCTGTTTTACCCCGAGTGCAGAGGTTATGAAAACGAAATAGAAGCGCGCAATTATTCTAGTAAATCCTTATTGCTGGAAAGGGTATAAATCCTTAGTAAGCGTATAATAAGCTGGACTAAATATAATTTTTATAACTGTAATGATTTTTGAGTAAGGATTGTTTAAAATCAAACGAGCATTAGAGAGTTGACGTCTTAAAACAAATAAACCTTCACAGATGCAGTGAATTCAACAGCAACAACACGCCACTATGTCGTTTCCCTTTTCAATATAATAAAAATAATAGTGACAGAATAAAGAGTACCCAATTTTATTTCATTCTTCCCTACAGTTGTTTTAAGGTTCTACAAAAATAATGTTCAGTCTGCCTTCCAACTTTCAAATAAGATGCGTAGACCTAAATCTTAAATTTACACAAAGAAGTAATAAATAAGGAAAATTTCACAGATAGATGATAATTAAAATAATCCTTACGCAGAGAAACCAAAAAAAGTCACTTGAAATGAAACAGCGTTAATTTTCTTTTCAAAATTAATGATATTAATTAATCCGTAAAGAAAATTTTTCGCAAA
>BGPR01003826.1:90547-111702 GCA_013235015.1 Araneus ventricosus | reverse complement strand
TGTAAAAATTTAATTTTAAAGACCAAATTTCATGGAGCACTTCTTTCCTTCCAAACATTGACGAAGAGTTGTTAGTCGATGGTTACATGTGAAGAGACCATGCTTTATCCTGATCTGGAAGCTTAGAATCCAAGTAGAGTTGTTCTTACAAATGGCGTAACATTTCGCTTTTGCTAAGGAAATGTAAATTCTCGGCAATGTAGCAAATATTTTCAGCATTATTCACACACTTTAGAGGCATTGTGCTGTAAATACATACACTCACCAATAAACTACAAAAAATAATACAAGTAAATGTTTCACATGTCCATAATCTTGGATTTCACTAACAGCAGAGGGATGCAGTCGGATTGGTAATGAAATTTTCTGGCTGCTTTCCAAACTATAAGAGTATGGTAGGAAAATTCCTTGGCTGGCTAATGACAGAAAAGGAAATCTTCTGGCTGCTGTCCAAACTATAAGAGGATGGTAGGAAAATTCCTTGTCTGGCTAATGACAGGAAAGGAAATCTTCTGGCTGCTGTCCAAACTATAAGAGAATGGTAGGAAAATTCCTTGGCTGGCTAATGACAGAAAAGGAAACCAAATAAAATAAAATCTACGTATATGAAATACTAAAGTTCATGGCACAGAAAACAGGTTAATTTGTAATATGCCGATGGCAACGATAGGTTTTCTTACAAAATAACCGGTAGTCTCCTCCATGTTAGGCATAACTTCGTAGTCATAACCTGATATTCTCTCTGTTGCAAAATAACATTTTCTCGGGAAAAAATGTGTTTAGATGAAGATTTCGCAATATTTCTTAAAATATAATGAAACTTTGGATGAAATGATTAGAAAGAGGTCAGTTAGAAAAGAAGAAAATGGGCTTAGATGAAGATTTCACAATATTTCTTAAAATATAATGAAACTTTGGATGAAATGATTGAAAAGAGATCAGTTAGATGAGAAGAAAATGGGCTTATGCGAGCCAGAGAACTTTTAGATGAACGTCGAAATATTTTAAGCCAGCGAAGGATAAAATCGTGTCAGTTCACAAATTGAGGTGAACATTATGAAACTTACCATTGTGAACATTTTACATTGGCTACTTTTCTGTTATGCGCACAGAAATTGGCAACTTTTTATGTTGTCTTGGCGAATTTTCTTGGAGCGCTGAATCGCCAATTTGGTTCTAGAAGCTTCAGGAAAAACATGGTATGCGTATAAACGAGGTTAGATGTTCTGAGAGGGATAAGCTATTTCTAGTATTCAGCTATTTCTTGTATATAATAATAAAGCAAAATAAAGATAAAGAATTTTAGGGAATGATCGTTTCAATATCCTGAGATTAGCACTTTCGGATGATTTTACTCAGAAAAGGGGTGACAGACAATGGGTAAGATGAGCTCATTTAAAGGGGTGGCAGGCAGTGAGTAAGATTAGCTCATTTAAAGGGGTGGAAGGCAATGAGTAAGATGAGCTCATTTAAAGGGGTGACAGGCAATAGGTAAAATGAGCTCATTTAAAGGGGTGGCAGACAATGAGTAAGATGAGTTCATTGAAAGGGGTGACAGGCAATGGGTAAGATGAACTCATTTCCGGAGTTCTTTGTTAGGTCACGGTAAATAAAATCAAAAAACATCTTCCCCTCCAATTTCCATTTTCCCCCTATTTTGGTGAAAATAACTCCGTCTGGCGCATGCTCAAAAGCGCAGAGTGTTTCCAAATCCGAGAAAATTTAATAAATAGAGAATTTTTTTTTTAAATTGTGGTAACTAGAACCAATATGCATTTTATATTTTCAAATTCTGTCAGATATATTTTTATCCACATTGTTGTTGGTATCCGTGGGGAATTTTAGATGACAAGACATTTTCTTCAATCGCAAACTTGATCGCAATGTTTTGTTCCATGGACCGAAGTTCCTGATGTTCACTCATGACTCTTGCAAATCCCGGACAGGACTCCTCCAGGGCAGCAGGGGGGATAGAGGTTGTAGATCCTCTCTCTCAAGGTCACCGATTGGCTGGAAATTTTGACTTGTTTAGAAATTATCAATATCGATCATATTTGAACCTCCTTGTACTTTATAAACTCACCCGAGAAAATCACACAAAATGGACAACAAAGTTTAAATCAATTAAAAATCAAAAGATATTATCAACTATAATTTAAGTTCATAGAATTTAAATATAAATTTAAATAGTGTGCAGACGATTCATTTTTCTAACATTACTCAGAAATAACGGAAATATATATATTTTTTAAATTATAGAACTGAATATACCTTTTACAGATCAGGCAGTGACAGCAAGATATTTTATCACCTGATAAATGTTCTTTAGGTTAAAAAAATAATCGCAAAGCTTCTCAAAACAAAGTTAATATGTATTTCATTATTTTTCCAGAAAAAAATCGTCTGTCGGCGATAACAAATGTTTTAAGGTTCCATAACAACAACCTTTAATATACCTTGAAAAATTCAGATTTAAAGACAAATAGATCTATAATTTAAAGACATAAATAAATTTAAAGGCATGTAGATAAATTTAAAGATGTAAAGACCTTTAGATAGACATAGAATTTTAAAGACATATATATCTAAGTATTTAACATATACCAGGAAATAATAAATAAACAAGATAATGCATGAGCAGATGTTAAATAAAATCATCTATACGCAGGGAAGCAAAAAACCGTTAATTTTCTCCTCAAAAGCATTAATTAATTTGTTACAAAAATTCTTCGCAAAGATTCTTTATTGTGAAGTAAAAGTTATGAGGAATTTCATGATCCAAAAGGAAAAACAAAATTGTTTTCAATTATTATCACTCGTTACGACGCTAATTTCGAAATAAAGAAGCGTCTTTATGTTTGTAATTACAGATGCTTTCTTTATTTCCTCCTCTGTAATAGTCTCCATTATCATTTAGGGAAATAGGTTTCTCGCTTTTTTATAGCCACAGCATTCAAAGTAGGCTGTTAAGAGCGTTTAATTTCATACGCAATTTTTGTTTTTGTTTTCTTTTCTCGATTTTTTTGATGCTGCCTTTTCAAAAGCATTTGAAGTAACTTGATAAATTCTTTTCATTATGGCTGCTTTTTTATTACTTTCGCTTTGAATAATTTCATTCCATTATTTTTTGTATTTACCTTACATATTGTATTTTTATTAATATTATCTTTACCTTTATGTATTATTATGGTAACTGTGGTGAATTACTTTAATGGAAATTGTTTTTCTTTAAATGTTTCAGTTATTAACTCATTGTTATGGACAGATAGTTATTACCTTTCTTTAAGACATTTTACTCGATATTACATTCGTATTAACGGAAACCGAAAAATTTAGTCAAATTATTCCAAATATTTGAAGATGTTTAATTAACATTATTTCTCTAATTTTAGTTTTATTGTTATAAGACGTCCTGTTATACTTGTGATATATTACATTTAATTTTGTAAAATAGAATTGCTGTTTGCATACCCTAGGAGTTTAAAAAAATGGGCAAACTTTAAGAACTTGTAACAAAACTAAAAATAGCAATTTTCATCATTTGATGAAGAGTGTTTTTCGTCGTTTAACAAACAATCCCACGTTTCTCAATTTTTTGAAATTTCAAAGAGGAGTAAAATACTGAATTTTTCGAAACCAATAATAAATATTTCTGAATTTTTTCACATCTGGCAGAAACATGAAGTCTTATGTTTATATCAAATGCTTAAAATAATCAGAAAATCCGTTATTGGTTGTGAAAAATTGAGTATTTCCTTACTCTTTGAAATTTCAAAAAATTGAGAAAGGCAGTGTTTTTTTTTTATTAAACGACGATTTATTATTGTTTTTCCGTAAATGGTTTGGATATTAACTCGTTGTTATCGGAAAATGTGTCCGATTTACATTAAGATATCAAATTTCTTATTAATTCTCATAAACTAATAACCAAGAAACCTAAAAAAAATTCCAAACGTAAGAATGTTTTCTTCACTCACGTGTTTTGAACATGTGTTTTTATTTCTACCTTCAAAGGCCTAAGATTTGAGGGTTTTTTATGAGAAAATTTTTATTTATAAATGCGATATATTACATTAAAATACGTAAACTTCCATTTCTATATATGTATGCATAGTATTTAAAAAGCGGTTAAATATTTTTAGGAGCAGGTATCAAAATCAAAAACTTGCCATTTTCATCATTTTATAATACATGTATTTATTTTTTTAATCCCTTTATAAATGTTATAGATATTTTCTTATTGTTATATGGGCACTTGTTCATATTGCTGAAACAGATCGCATTCAGTATTAGAATCGCCTTAGCAATCACGAAGAAACTTAACATAAAATTTTCAATTTTATGAGGACTTTTTGCTTATTTAAACACTGCGCAACAATATAGTTTTAGATATGTTATCTTAAAATATGCATTTTTATTTGTGATATATTAAATTTAAATATGTAAGTGTGTATTTCTCCTTGCATATACAGGGTGTGTCAAAAAGGATGGACAAACTTTAGTAGTCGTTAGTACATATCAGAAATTTTTTTTTATCAAAGTATGTGTGGTCTGATATTCATAAAGTGACCATTTATTTTTGCTCTCAAAATGGGACATTTTTTAATTTTTAGGCAATATTATGTGGATTCAAGAAAACACATATTTCTTCAGTTTTTTATTTATTAATGATAAGAACACAATTGCGTGAAAATAAGTTATTTACGTGATCTTGATTTTTTTTTGAAGAAAACTTATTTGATTCAATATATTTGGTGTTGATGTAAAAGAAGAATGAAATTTTTGGCAGGATTTCTTAAGATTAACTTTGGAAAATAACGTTGCTTTATAAAGTGCGACTTGCAGCTGCGTTTTCTACCTCGTCCGTAATTTAATCGTAAGAAAAAGATCCTTTCTACTGGTGCTTTAGCGTCGGGCAGACATATAATATATTCAATAACTAAATGAAATTTCGTATGATTTAAGTTATTGGAATGAAAGAGTTTGAACAGTTCCACCCAACGACTTTTGGTTTAAATATTGCCAGTGTTTCATTCTGTCCCTTCATATGGTGTAATGAAGTCACAACTAAATGCGAGATAGGATGCTTCTGACCAACTGACATATGTGTGACACGTATAGCGTATGCTCCATCATCACAGGGCTACTGGACATTACAGACGTTTTTTTTTATTTTCGGTAACATCTTGTTTGAAATTGTGGGTTTCTCTCTGTCTGAAAATAGGACATTCGGGCGTCCCGAAGCTGTGCTTGGGGACAACGGGACAGGCTCAAGAAATGGGGTTTTGGGACTCCAGGGGCTCTGATTGTGAAGTCCCGATCCATCCCAATAACGAGGTATTCTTTCGCTTTATATTATTATTTGCATACCAGAAAGTAACAACTAGTATTTGGATGTATACTACCACTTCTTAAGACGTGCCCATCTTCTTCATGTGGAAGTTCTTAGGTAAAGAACTGCCACTTTCACTGCACATTTCTTTTACTACTACGTGAAAAAATTCCGTATCTTACTTTATTATAGGTAATAATGAATAGAGATAAAACGTATTAATTTGTCATTTGCTTTTAAATAATTACCCAGTGCAGCTATGCTCGTGCTAGTCATGCATGCACCTCTGGATAAACCAGTTATCGTTCATATAAATATGCAAATGCGGATTAAATGTCACTTTTCGTCTGCTCTTCTAGTGAGCTCGTCACTGCACTTCTTTGCAACTTAAGAATCGATGTCACCTGAGCAAATCCTTTACCCGAAATAAAGTCACATGGTACTAGATCGAGGAATTCGCTATTTGTAGAAATACCAGAATGTGATGCTTTGACAGGTAATTTAACACCAGAAGAGACTTCTGAGCCTGCACCTTTCTGTGATGGAGCATACATGACTAGACCTTCCAAAGCATGTAATCAGGAGCACGGTATGAATTTAGACTGGATGAAACCTGTTCTGACTAGTCCAGGGATGTCAAACTAAAATGTTATCAAGAGCCAAATAAACAAAGTCTAAGTTTAAGTGTTCCGCAAAAAAAGAAAACACAGGTTCATTTCGAAAATACAATATAAAATCAAGAACAGCTATAAATTTTTTTTCTTCCTGACACATGGCATCTCTTCTCACCTAAAATCTTACAATTCTTTGGAGGGTATCTTGACCGCAGTGGTTACTCTCAGAACTTATCCAAAAAGAATGTCAATAATTTTGGATCTTACAGGAGACAAATTCTTTTTCAAAAGTGAAAATAATTGCTCGCTCCAACAACTACTTTCAAACATGCAAGTAATTTCAGATGTCATTTAATATATTTCCAAAGTTGGATGACCAATATTTGTAAAATTCAGGTCTCCCAACTTCACTTAATTTGCATTCAAATCTGAGCAGCATTAGATCTCGATTAATAATCGAAATTTAAATTAAAAGAAACAAAAAGTAAACAATAATAATAATGAAAAATAATGAAAACAATAAAACAATAAAAGTTTTTGCGAGCAAACGCAGCAGCAAAAAGTAATTGCTTCAACAGAATTTTTTTTAGAGATAATACTGCAAAAACTATAGAATAAAAAACCAAAGATTCTCTAATACTTAGAACACTTTAATTAGAAATTATTCAAAATGGAAAGGAACTAAAATGGCGCACTCATCAGAAATCACACGCCATTTTTAGTTCAAAAAGAACAAAATTTTCTGTGAAAAGGAATGACAAAAAGTCAAAATTTATTCCTTCCTGTGGTCTGAATTTTGTCCGACGATCTCGATTAATTCCGTTTGTTTATGGTTAGATACTGATTCTATACCTGCGGAGAAATTTGAAGAAAACAAAGAAAATCTTTTTTCCGAACGGTGATAGGTATTATTTTATTATCGGCTCCTAAAATATTCGCTGTTAATGGTGGAGGAATTGGTGCGTAGATGTAACACAACTATTAATTAGTAATTGTCGAATGTTGTGGGTCGCTATATATAATGATGCATAATCAGGAGTTTTAAAAACTGAGCTATGGAAATTTTTACTAAAACTTTGGTTACATATTCTTATATTTGCTGGGCCGCAAAAATGCTCGTGGTAGACCGCGAGTTTGACACCCCTGTACTAATCGATCATATAATACTCTTCTTTTGATCTACAGGAATTGTCGTAATTGGTGCCGTGTTTGATTTATTTTTATCTTTAGTGTTGCAATTACGTTTTTTTTTAATTTTTAAAGTTCTGGTGTGTTTTTATTAGATTCGGTGCTTGCGTGTTTTGACTTTTTGGCCCTTGCCTTTTGGAAATGAACTTTTAATTTTTAATTTTTTTTTTAAATATGACTTTTGGTGTCATGGTGTGTTTTAAAGTTTTTGTGATTGTGTGTTTTCGTTTTTAATTATATATATGTTTGCATATGTTTTATGATTTTATGTATTCTCTGTGTTCTTCATTTTGCTTTTTAAGGCATTTTTTATTATTATTTACTCGTTGTGACTTTTGTTCTTTGTGTGTTTGTTAGCACTCTGTAAATGGAGTTTTCTCTGTAGTGTGCTTTTCTTTAAATAAATAAATAAATTCATTTACGATTGGAATTTTTTAAAAAAATTCCGTAAACTTTTAAATGTATAATATTTCTCCTTTTTTAACATTATTCTTTTTTCTTTAGTCTCAAATGTATACAGTAAGGATTTGGTGTTCTACGGAAAATGGCTTTTCTCATTTCTCTCTCAAACAATAGTTATATTTTAATTCTATGACCCCCCATACAACTATTATCATCCCCAACTATTTCCTTCAGAACATTTCTTTATTAAGCGGCCTATCAGACAACTGTCTCGAAAACCTTTTGCTTCCTAGATCAAAACCATATAAATTCCAGTCACATCTGCAAGAATATTTATCTTGGTATCATTGTAGGACTTTCTCCGCCCATTGATATGCTTCGTGATAAACTTTTAACCATTAAAACTGTCTATATAGCCATCACGTACAGACAGAGCTAAACTCTGTCTACGCTATTTCCTGTTTCTCATACCGGGTCTTATAATAGTTAAAATACTTTAATGTGCGTTCGTTTTAGTTAATGTGAAAAAATTAGAATCATAAGTTTTTTTAAGAGTCGTTTTTCTCTACTGATAATAAAAGCGTTTGTGATCCTGTGTGCCTATTATCGCTTTATAGGTTACACTTTGGAGCTGGAGTTACCAAATATCGCAGATACACTTTGGATGGGGGCAATGTTTCACGTCGAAGAGTTTATTTTCAAAATTTTAATTAGAATTTTCATTAATTATAAATTAACTGACACCAATTTTTATTCTCAGATTCTTGTTCAGCACACTCGAATCAGTAATATTCGGCTCCTTTGCTTTCTGAAGCTTTTCGGCTGTTCACCAGTGTAATGAATATTAAGCGACTCCGTTAAAAATAATCATGATGCAGCATATTCTGTAAACATTTAACTATTTGAAAATATATCTATTTTAGTAAACACAGTTTGCGTTTAAATCATTAATGATTGGAAATAAATTCATTAATTAGAAATTAAATGAAACCAATTTTTATTTTCAGATTCTTGTTCAGCACACTCGAATTAGTAATATTCGGCTCCTTTGGTTTCTGAAGCTTTTCGACCGTTCACCAGTGTAATAAATATTAAGCGACTCTTTTAAAAATAATCATGGCGCAGCGTATTCTGTAAACATATAACTATTTGAAAATATATCCATTTAAGTAAACATAATTTCCGCTTAAACCTTTAGTGATTTGAAATAAATTCATTAATTAGAAATTAATTGAAGCCATATTTTATTGTCAGATTCTTGTTCAGCAAATTCGAATTAGTAATATTCGGCTCCTTTGGTTCCTGAAGCTTTTCAACTGTTCACCAGTGTAATGAATATTAAGCGACTCCTTTAAAAATAATCATGGCGCAGCATATTCTGTAAACCTATGATAACTATTAGAAATTGACGAAAGTCAAGATTCTGCCAGAAAAATTTCCCAAGTTTTTTTAATCCATATCGAAAAGGCTGTAACCCTTGAGAAAGTAGGCTGGAATGGATTCCTTGTTCGTTTGCTTGAGCTTTTTCGGATTGAATTTCTTTGACTTTTTACTTATTTAGAATGATTTTTGTATGCTGAGGCATATTGCGCGCTACTACAACATCGTAAAGTTGTAATATATTTTTTGAATTTGCTTTAATTATTAATTGCATTTTATTTGATTCCCTGTTTAACCATTTGAAAATATATCTATTTTAGCTTCAACATAATTTCCACTTAAACCTTTGGTGTTCATTATTAGACTAATTCAGTTCTTCTATTTCATACACAAAATATTTCTCATTATAAATACTTTCTTCTTGCCTCAAAAATATAAAATTTTTATGATAATACCAGATATGAGGGACTGTGATTTGGATCTTTAAGTCCATTAGTTTGGAAAAGTATATACCTCGCTTTCTGATAATTTATTAGGCTATCACAACGCAACAAATATATTTCCATTTTTCCCATAAACTGTCCTTTCATTTAAACAAATTTGGACTTTAACAATTTTTAAACATGACTGAAATATTTTATTTAGTATCCTCCACATCAAATTAAGAGAAGGTTTTGTTTCCGAAATTAAATAAAGAAAATCCTGTTTTGCTTATCAAAGAACGAAACACACCTGAAAACTATATTTTACGATAAATTTAATAGTGAGGTATTTTCTCTGTATTATACCCTTTTTTCCACCTGACTGTTTACGTGTTTGTAAAGATGGAATTTTGTAATCGGTTAATCACTCATTTCTTAATTTACTTAAGTTCTGAAATTTTGTAGAGTTTTGTGTCGATGTTTTATTATATTCAGAAAATAGTTATATACTAATGGACGAATTTTATGTTTTGTTTATTTGCAGGAAAGTAGGACTTCCGCTATACCCACAGACTTCCGGTGTTAATGCTATGCCAATGCAAATCTTCAAAATTCCAACACTCCTTTTGAAGATGTTAATTAATGTTTAAAGTTGAGTTTTCTAATGTCACTTAAGGATACTTTCAAAAGATTAAATTTCATCTTCCTATTACTGTAGCTTTTAGGTTTAGGTTTAGTAGAAAGGTATGCTTGTTATAAAGCCACTTTGTCTGGACTTGAATAAAAAAATTGAGAACCATGTCTCGAATTGAGAACTACATCCGCCCTTTCCCCATGTATCATAAGCAATCAGTACAGACTGGAACAAGAAATTGCTGTAGCTCTCAATGTTTACTTAAAATAAGATCTTAATTCTGTGAAAACGTTGCCATAATTGTTCTTTATCGCTCTTTTTGGCGACTTCTAAGGCTTGATTGGCGGTTCAATTTTTAACCATACGATTTATATATAACTACATTCCTTCCATTTAGTGCTTAGTCGTTTTAAAGCTTTTTAACCCATTTATATAAAAAAAAAGGATTACGCGCACTCAAAGAACACAGAATTCAACGCTTTGTGCACTGAAGAAAGAACTGATTCGAACTTGGAGCATGATATTGTATCCAAATGATTTTGGCGATTATGCAGCGCGCTTATGCGCAGTTAATACATGGGGGCAATTCATAAATTAAATTAAATTTCAGGAACGATTTAGGCATATTTGAATTCAATAGAAAAGAAGTTTAGAATCACAAACATCTAACTTTATTCATCCGTATCGTTTCTATAACAACAACTCTTTTGTTGCCATTTTTCGAAAACTAAACTTCGCGACAACAAAGAAAATATTATGCGTAGAGAGAGCTGCTACAATTCCTTAAATCGGACAGCTAATGTAAAACTGTCTGTGAATGCAAAATTAACAAACCAGAAAGTTCGTCCATAAGTGAATTAAACTAAAATTTGAATCCATACCAGTGGTGCCACCTAGTAATGAATTTGAGAAAAATATTGCTTCAAAATTCTTCAATCTTTAGAATAATGAATGCTTATTAAAGACTTAAATACAGAAATTAAGAGCAAAGTATCTACTTTTTAGTAACTCAAAAAATGTATTTTCATTTCCCTAAAAATTGTCATTTCCTTATAATAAACTGAGACCATCAGAACTTACAAACGTTATTAAATTATTTTATTCAGTCTCCTCTAAATCATATTAAGAGACGCTTTCTTTTCCGAATTAAATAAAGACAATTGCCGTTTCGCTTATCAAATGTCAAAACGTATTTGAAAGCGACCTCTTGCGATAAATTTAATATTCAGGAGCTTTTGGTTTTTGGTGCGTAGAATGTCTTCAAGCTTTCAGACTCATCTGAATACATTAGAACTGAATGCGTTCGTTTTCATTTTGTTGCGAATGAGTTTGGTCTCTTCTCTCCAAATGCTCATGCAATTGAAGTAGTGGGCTAATTGAATCTAGTCAAGTACTTATGCATCCAGGCAGAATAACCAGTCAGTGAAAAGAGTGCATCTGAATCAGTTACAACCCGAGTCACTTACGGATTTCAGGAAGAATGTTTTCCGGGATTAGCATTTATTGTTTGTGAATGCGAAATGTTGCTGTTGAGTGATTTTGGGAAATGGAATAAATGTGTTTTTTCAGGAAAGAAAATTTTTTCACATTCTTTGGGATGAAAATATTCGGTTTAATCGAATTAATAAAGAACTAAGAATCATGAAAAAATGGCTTAATTCGAGTTTTTGTAATACCAAAGTGTGCTATCCATTTGAAATATTTTATTATGGAGTTATTTTTAACGTTGTTCCTTATTATACAGGGTTCGTTACACTTCTCGTGAATGGTGAAAGATACGAGAAAAAAGTCAATTAGAAAGTTGTAGAGCACTCTGGATTTAGTACGAAAAGATGCCTTGTGCGCATTAATACTCAAAACAGAATGTAAAATATGTGCATTTGTTTGATTATGACTTTCAACACGAGATACCGTTTACGAAATCGGACCGCTAATTTAAAAAGTTGCCGATAGATGGCGTTGTAAGTTGTCTACTCGAGTAGCGCATAGCCTTTCTACTATACCTAGACACCAACTTTATGGCCTAAGCTGTCACCATTTAGAAGTTAAGGGGGGTGTAACGGATATAAGTGGGAACCCTGTGTATTCTTAATAAAAAAATTCAATGTCTAGACAATTCATTACGCTGCAAATTATGTATATTTACTATTTTTTTATTACAACTATTGTATCCCACGGGGCACCTCAAATAAGATAGCGGGATTTCGCTTTCCTTGTGTGTATAATAATGGTTGTACTGTTCTCGGCGCACACCGCCTATGATGGGTCGTACACCTATAATGAAGGGAGCTGTTACATGTCCGAACGTAAAGGGGTCTATTGCGTTCAGTCACAGTGCTCGTGTTAGTTGTCGAGGCGGTAGGTTATTCAGTTATAATCGGTTTCTTAAACAGGGTGGGTTAACATTATTTTAAATTTCGAAGAAATTTTATGATATTGAAAATCCACTTTTTTGAGAAGCAATGCTATAATATAATCTACTTGCTGAAAACCCGACGTTGCTCGGGATCCTTATTTTTTCATATACCGGTCTCCTATTTTTTTTTTTTTTTCATAAACACATTGTCACCAACTTTACCCGACAGACGTAAATCTAATTTGAATTTTTTTTGTTGAATTAAAGCTTTCATATATAGCCTTTTTATCACTTATAACAGAATGGTTTGAATGAAAATACGAGAAAATTCAACAAGAAAATTTATTTTAAACAATATATATTTAAATACCTAATACAGTTCTACAATGCACATATATACTTCTACTGTATAACTTGGTTACTGCGAAACTTCTAAATAAAATGTTTTATAAATCAGATACAGAAAGTCAACATCGCTAGATAACAATTCTCACTCGAAAGAATTTCGTTCAAGAGGAACGCGCGAACAAGAAGAATACTTTAAACCTCAGTTAGGGGAATGAAAACAAAATATAAATACTCTCTATTAATACTATAAATAAAGTCAAACTGAAACTCACATCGCGTAGTAACTAAACTAGCGTCATTGGATATTTGTGTCAATATTAAAAGCTACGAAATAAAAACGTAAGTTAAGTGCATGCTACGAAATAACAGCCGAAGTAAGAAGTCTACCTTGATAAAAAAAAGTAATATTTTCTTAGCTTTAACAGTGGTAAAAACATGTGAATAAAGGATTTTATGAAACAATATATTAGTTTGAATTTTATTTTATAGCAATTAAAGCATTGTTGCAATTTGAGTTTAAAATGAATTTTTAAACATTATTTACAGTTAGAGAGAAACTTGTACAACAATTGAATTGGTATCATTGAAAAGATAATTATTTGCTTCTTTAGGTATCCGACTGATTTAAAATCGTCGTTTTTGATGAAATTATCAAAAACAATTTTATGACTTAATTTTGTAGCCTGTTTAATCAGCTTTCTAAAACTGTCGCACTTTTTACTCTACGTGAATTACAAATTGAGTTACAGCTGTTTCATTACCGAACTGTAAGCATTATTTTAAGTTGCATGAAAACTTTAAATGCGTTTTCTGAGAAATGATATTTTCGAGGAACACTGTCGACCGTAATAATGATTTCTCAAAACGTTATTCAAGCATTGATATGAAATTTTCTGAGATCGTTTTCTGTAATATGCTTGATGTTTTCCTCTAAAAACTAAGGTCAATTTTAAAATCAAGTAATATTTTTAAGTGTTTAAACATAAACGAAAAGCATTTTTTATGAAAAATTGCCAGTTTAGAAACTATGTTCAGCTATATCTCGAAACTACTTTGAAGTACAAGAAATATTTTAGAGCATAACACAGAAAACTGTCATAAAAATGTACTCCTACAAGGAGTTATGTATATTTAGAATCTGATTTTGTCTATGGCTGTTAGCGTAAGGCCAATATTTTAGTCATTTTTCTCCAAATTTCTCAGTTTTTTAAGAAAATATTATTTTGAAAGCTTAATTTTACAAGATTTTCATAGTTTTAAAACATATGCAGTTGAAAAATAATATTTAAATATGTATATAAGTTATTTTTCAAAAAAATGTTTCCGAATACAGTCGGATACCTTAAGGTGATGTAAAAATAATTTTCGTACCATAAGTATTTCAGAAGTTATTGGTGGCAAACGTCTAAAAATAGCTTAATTTTCGCTATTTAATTAAATAAATAAAAATCTAATTCGAATTTTAAAATACTTTTTACTGCGTTAGCTCCCTCTTGTGCTAATCCATCATTGTGCCAAATTTGATTGTCGTAAGTCCAACGGTGTGGACGTGCATAAAGAACCAAAACACGAACAAACAAACACAAACATACTTTCCTCTTTTATATATATATAGATGGAAAAAATACAATAACTGGTCCCCATACATGACGAAAAAATAAGACAAGTAGATATCAGGATTGATTAACGGTAGACTTCTCAGCACATTTGCGATATGAAAGGTTACGTTAGGCAGTCAATAAAGTTTCTACTGTCTATTACAATAATATGATTTTCAAAATATAATATATTTTATGACGAGGGGTAGTTTTATTGAAAAATGAAACGCCCTTCTTCGTAATATTTCTTGAAAAATTCTTATGAAATGGTTCAATTTACCAATAAAATTTAAACACTTTAATTAGCGTTATCTTAATGTTTAATAGCAGTACATGTTTCGGAACATGTTCCTAATATCCATTAGTTAGACCTAATTTTTTTCGTAAATATTGTATTTATAGTAAAAATATTTACTGCAATATATTTACAATTATCTAATTAATGTATTAATGATCATAACAATTTCTGTTAAATATATTGCTATTGTACACTTTATTACTGAAATCAAAGCAGTTAGTTTGATTTCGTTTTTTTTCCTTTTCTGCAAATTAGTGCATGAATTGTTAAAATATACAAAATCAAGCTCACATCAACAATGCGTTAACCCATTAAACGCCAAAACAATAAGGGATGGATTTTTTACTATACGAATAATATTAATTGTTGATTTGATCCTATATAACATTAATTTATAATAAAATTTTCAAAGATCGTCTTAGCTTTTGAAAAATCGAGTGTTGCGTTCACGCAACGTCAGCGGAATAAGAGTGCGGATTTTAAGTGAGTTGAATTGAACATATGAGGAAATATCTTGGATTTGAATGCTGGAAAACTATTTTAGTTTTGATGTGTTTTGTAAAATTATAAATCACTTATCAGGTAATTAATTTATTATCAAATTTTAAGATATTTATCTTTTAAACGTAACTGATTATTTGCAGTAAATAGCTCCTAGAAATAATAACTTCTTGACAATTTTACTACAATCATGAAGTACACTATATTACAAACTTTACATCGATAAACAGTCAGACTATAATGCAGTCCACTGTTTGCTTCGGACTTTATAAGAAAAGGCCCACCTTCTCCATGTAATGGCTCTTGAATTCTGAACATACTAGCACTTCCTGTTGCTAATCTATTAACTGAATAATAAATCTCCACTTCCATTTCAAACCGAGTGCGCAAAAGAAATAATGCAAATTCACGTTTAAAATACAAAAGAGATTTATTTTTCACTTTCATTAATAGACAATCTTAATATTTCCGACACGTTTGTCAAGGTTACATCAACTTATTTAGTAAATATTGTAATTTCTATATTTTTCCACAAATATCAATCCTGCAATTGGCTGCTAAATTGTCGCATAAATCAACTCCTCCCACTTTTGTTTTGTATTCTTAAATAATACGAGATTGTGAGATAAAATCCTTTTTAATAACGTTCTTCAATAATGGGCTTGCAATATTGTAAAGTTTTATTATGATCATTCAAAATATCATCATTTCTTCTTCTTCGCCACCAACTTTTGATTTTCTGGAGAAATAACAACAAAATCGAATTTACTGTTTTTATCATCAAGAAAAAATATTTGAACAGCGTCTTCTAATGTAAAATATCTTTTTTTTTTAGTTTTTTCTTTGCTTGCCGAAGGAGAAAAATTACCACAGTGTCTAACGGTGAGAGTAAGTAGCTGAAGTACTCTTTTCCCGCTGACGTTGCGTAAGCGCAACACCTGTTTTTTCAACCCCCTCCAGGAAACCACAAACAACTGAATGATGGAATTGTGATAAGCATCGACCTTGACAAACAATAGATCACCTCCAATATTCATGTTTTTCTAATTATATTTCCCTGAAAGCCGAGGTCAAATGTTTTCGTTAAAAATGCATCAGATAAGGAACTGATTTTTAAAAATAAAATTATCGTTAAAGGCAATTTTTTTTACTGAAATATTCTCCATATTATGCCCTACTCACAAGCTGCTATTAAAATAAAATTTGTTAGTTTTATGATTTTTTATAAGCATTTATTTTGACCGTTGCGTCAACGCAACGTCACCTTTTAATGGGTTTTAATAAAGCATTAAAATTATTTCCTGCTGGTATGACTTCCATATTTCTTTCAGAAATGAACTTATAATTACGTAGAAACTTCTTTAGCTTTTTAAATCATCGCATGTCTTTGCCTCGAAGTAAAAAAACGTTTTAGAATCTACATATATATAAATCAGAACGTATGTCTGTCTCTGTATATGTGCATTCCTAATTTTTAAATTTATAGTTTTTGTCCACTCTTTGCTCTTAAAACCAAGCTACAGATCACTGCCAACATTTCAATACCCAAAAGCAGCTAATTGAAAGTAAGCAAGATATTAGCATTTTTCCTCGATATAACAAGTGAAAATATAATTTCACTAATCCTATATTTGCACCATCATAAAAGTTTTAAAAAATAGCTTTTCATTGACACTTTCATTTCTGAACAATTTTTTCTAATTTTGATAATTTTTTGAAAATTAATTTTACCCTCAAATTAATTTTATCGAAATATACGGACATTAAACACATATCGAACAAAAATACTGACAAAAACTGTTTCCAGATCACATTAAGAGAATTATGGAACAACACTAAAATAAAGTTTAATACAGACCATTAACAATTTATATCAGAAACAAATATTGATTTGGTTCAATTATTCCAATTTAGAAGGAATTCTTTTGAAACATTTTCACTTCTACAGGAATGAAAATAGATTTTTATGTTCATAATTCCCTGTCCCACCCAAATTTTTAATTCTAAAAACACTGAACAAAGCCGGGTATTCTGCTAGAAGTTTATAAATTCGAGACAAAAGCTTCTAATATATATTTCCATAACGTGGCAGTCATGCAAGATGTTTACTTTCATATTTTGAGGATTTATCTATAAAATATTGCATGGCATTTCCCCTAAAAACTGTCTTTTCAGTTGAATAAATCTAAATATTCAGCGTCCAAGCAAGCCAAACACATAAGAAAAAAAGCATCTTTCCAACTGGAAGTATAGCCCTATTCCTAATGGTTTAGAAGTTATTTAATATGCCATGATTACAATCGGCAACCTAGACTTAAATAAAGGCAATCCCCCCTTAACTTCAGAACGACGGTAACTATAGTCATGAAAGTAGTGTCTAGTAAAACGTCTATGTGCTATGCGGTGAGACCCTTACAGCGGCACCTGATGGTAAACTCCGGAGTTAGCGTTCCTATCTCGAAAACGTTACAAAATAGACGGAAATGTTAATCGCAAAGTTGTAGAGCGTCATCGATTTAGAGCAAAGAGGCACCTTGTGTGCATTAATACAAAGAATAGAACAATTAAAATGCACTTTTGATTGTTCGCATTTTTCGAAATTGCGACGTCACAAGACATGGACAAAAGGAGAAAATTTTAATTTTCGGACAAGAAAAGACACCATTACACTTTTTCTCGTGGGAATAATTTAAACAACAGGTGTATGTGACCTTTCCGCCAACATTGCAGGACCTTCGATGACGTATTACTTCTGGTTATGGTAGTGCACCCAACTATTTGCTAAAACATGTGCAAAGTGAAATTCAAACAAGGCCTCATACCTGTATTATAGATGACACCGAAAGTTAAGGTATCATGTGATAACTGTTTTTCTCTTTGTAAACCCTTCTGTGACGTCACAGTTTCGGAAATCGAGAATATTCAAATGTGCATTTTGAGCTTTGTGTTCTTAGTATTCATATGCACAAAGCGTCTTTTTGAACTAAATCAATAACTCCGTACAACTTTGTAAATGACATTTTTCAACTATTTTTTTACCTTTTTCGAGATCTGAACGCTAACCCCGGAGTTTGCCACCAGGCGGCGCTGTAAGGGGTCTCATCGCATAGCACATAGACATTTTACTATACCTAGATACTCCTTTCATGATTATAGTTGCCGTCGTTCTGAAGTTCAGAGGGGGTGGTCCTTATTTTAGTGGGCACCCTGTATACAGGGTGAGTTTGACCTATTCTGCCAAACGAAAGAAGGTGATAGGGATTATAGAGGATGATCCCCCATGTGGATCATAAAACACTGTAGCAACCCTGTCCCATCTCTAACCGTTTGCAAATTACGGCGGATACAATGATTTTGCTCAGAATCGTTGAAAAAAGATTGTAAATCGGTGGACACATCTACACGCAAAGTAAGGACATATTCGGAAAGAGAAATTAAAATGCTTTAAGATGACACCATTTTCTTCAAGATACATGGATTTAAAGTCGAGTTATAAGTGCCGTAACATTGGAGAAATTCAAAATCAAATAGTCACCAAAATGTTTAATATTGAATACCACAAACACCGTACAAGCTACAATTGCAAATTTACCATACACTTGTCCATTCTATCAGCTCTCGAATGAGCCTACCCTAAACCATATCAGTGTTTTATTTCAGAAGAAATTCAGTCTTTGGCTGGCAATACATCACTGAAATCGGTGTTCGTCGAAATAGACCTTCGACACAAAGTCGCCATGAAACGATGAATAAATGAAATGTATGCAAATGTGCCACTAGGAGCTCTCTCGGATATGCAGATGTGTTTTAATCTATTTACATATAAGAAAGAGTTCATAGTGGCTGATTTGCAAACATTCCATTTATCCACAATCGTTTCGCTTGGCAACTTTTTGTCGAATGTCTCTTTCGACGAACACCGATTTCAGTGATGTATTGCCAACGAAAGATTGAATTTCTCCTGAAATGAAACACTGAAATGGTTTATGGTGGGCTCATTCGAAATCTGATGGAATGGACAGGTGTTTGGTAAATTTGACCAATTTTAGCTTGAACGGGGTTTGCGGTATTCAATATTAAAAATTTTGGCGGCAATTTGATTTTGAATTTCGCCAACGTTGCGGCGCTTATAACCCCGCTTTACATCTATGTATTTTGATGAAAATGGTGTCATCTTAAAGGATTTTAACCGATCTTTCAGAATATGTGATCACTTTGCGTGTATATCTGTCTAAAGCGTTTTAAATTTGGGCTTTTTCACGATTTTGAGCAAAATCATTGTATCCGCCATAACTAGCAAACGGTTAGAGATGGGATAGGGTTGCTATAGTGTTTTATGATCCCCATGGGCTCTTCTATCTCACACTTTCGTTTGGCAGAATAGGTCAAACTCACCCTGTGTTGTTACTGAATCGAAATCACTTCCATAGCTTTCATTTGATTTTTTAAAAACATTACTGCATGAATTGTCAAAAGACGCCAAATCGAGTCTGACGTCTTTAAAACATTAATTAAAGTACTAAAATTATTCCCTGCTGATATGTCTTGCATATTTTCTATTAAAATCGAGCTCATGGCATTGCATCGAAATTTCGCCAACATTTAAAACCATTTCATGTATTTGCCTCGTAGTAACAAAAGGTTTAAAAATTGTGTATTAAATCGTATAAGATGTTAACATTCACATTTGGGTGATAGAATAAGTATTGTACCGTATTTTTTTCTAAAAACTTTAATTTCATTTAAATAAACCTAGATATTCAGCTTCCAAACAAATTAACAGCATAAAAAATTCTAAACGTTATTGAATTAATTATATCCTAACTTGATTTAGTGGTGACTAAATCAAGTTAAGATATAATTTGTCTCAAAATTAAACAAAGACACTGGCCATCTTCTCTTCTAAATGTCAAAACCAAATTGACAACAACCTCTTAAGATCAATTTAATATTCAATTTTTTCATACAAGTTTTGAAGCTTTCAGAAATGTCTGAATGCTGAATGCATTCATTTGCACTTTACCACGAGTGAATCAGGACACTTGAGTCTGAAAGCACCTGTAATTGACGCAGTGAACTAACTGAAATCTGACTTTCGAGTGCTATCTGATTTTGGGGCCGTCCACAAATGATGTCACGCTTGGAGGGGGTTAGTGAAATTGTGACAGTTTTTGACAAGGGGGGTAACAAGAAGTGTGACATCACACATTTTGGTTAAAATAAAAACATTTAAAATTAGCAGATTAAATTTTGAAGTTATTTTGAAATTACCAGAATTTGAGGGTAAATTTTTAATCTGGGCTAAAACACGTTCATGTGATTATTTTTTCTCACTTATATTCCTTTCTTTTCGAAAAAGGCATTCAGAGTAGGTTCTGAGAATATGGTAGCAACAGAAATTCTTCACCATTAGAAGGAAACCAACCCCTGTCACACCCTTGAAATGTCCACCAAAAGATACGTCGCCCCACCTGGGTGAGTGGTAGAACTGGTAGTGGCACAAACAGGTTGATCTTATTGAGGCGGTGTTTTTTCTTAAATTCAATCTGTTTAAGAGTATTTTGTGTTCATAAAGTAAAGATAAGATTTAAAGCAAAATATATCAAATTCCATTTCAAATTCCAAAATACTACTGTTTTCAATTGTCTTTTATATTAATATTTTATTACTACTGTATATTAATTATGTTTTTTGTTGTAAACCTTAATTTTACTTCATACGAAAAAGGTACGCATATAATCATTATTATTGTTACGCTCACAAATGTCATTAAAACACATAGTTAGAGTTTAAAAATACAATCTGAAATATGATCTATAACGTAGTGCTTTGTTTCTGAACTGCAAGTATATGTTTATGTAATACAGCTTGACATGCGACAAGAGGGGACGGGTATTGTGAAATGTGACACTTTCTGACAAAGAGGGGAGGGGGTCGAAAAAAAGTGTGACATCATTTATGGACAGCCCCTTGGTTGATTATCTAGTTTGCGACAGGAGTTTTTTAGTCGAAATTTAAGCTACATACGATTTTGAGGGAAGGAAGTAAATTTTGGTTCTCCGTTACTGTGAAGTAGTGCTAT
>BGPR01003826.1:80075-90537 GCA_013235015.1 Araneus ventricosus | reverse complement strand
ATAATACTTTTTTCATAGTTATTTTCATTTTGACGTCATTTTTCTTACAGAATATCACGGGTACTTTATTTTCTTTATAAAATTGAGAATTTAGCTTACTTTTTGCCACTCAAGTATATTTTGAATGGAACTTTTTAGATATAATGAAATGAAAAAATGACAAGGTAATTAAAGAAAAATAAGCAAGAATCAATTATAAATAATACTTTTTTCATAGTTATTTTCATTTTGACGTCATTTTTCTTACAGAATATCACGGGTACTTTATTTTCTTTATAAAATTGAGAATTTAGCTTACTTTTTGCCACTCAAGTATATTTTGAATGGAACTTTTCAGACATTATGAAATGAAAAAAATGACGAGGTAACTGAAGAAAAACAAGCAAGAATCAGTTCTAAATAAGACTTTTTATATAGTGATTTTCATTTTGACGTCATTTTTCTTCAAGAACATCACGGTTACTTTCTTTTCTTTACAAAATTGAGAATTTAGCTTCTAGTGGGGGAGGGGTGCATTGTATCATTGGATTTGTTGATTGTTTTATCAAAGGCTAAATGAACTATGTTGTAAAATGTGTTTCTGAAACCATCACGGGTATCAGCGAAATAAAGGACAGAGTTGATAATTTAGTTCAAAATGTGTTCTCCTATAGCTCCCAAGGTATGGCACGATCTGGAAAATTCCATTTGGTATAGAAGTCTTTAAATTAGCTTGATAACTTTAGAGTGTTCGTCCAAAAATACATCAAAGCTCAACAGGCATTTAAATCCGAGAAATAAGCATTCAAATGTTTCGCACAGTTTATATAATAGTAAGTTATTACTCTTACTCCGCAACGTCGCACCATGATTAGTAGCGTACTGGTCAAGGATCAATCCAGCATGTGTTTTTTATTTATCTTTCAAAATATTTTAAAATTAATAATTTCAGATTCTAATAACAATTTACAACTAATTTAATAACAATGTACATACTTTTTTGTAGAAAATAACTGTTCATACATATGATACATGCATTATAGCTAAAATGTAATTTCTATGCATTTAAATAATTATGAATACAACTTTAACCTTCGAGCGGGCGCGCTTACGCAAATTTTACGACATATCGTACATCGTATTACATATATATATCGTGTTATTTTGCAAAAATAAATGCAACTTTTATTTACGCTACCTGTATTTATTTGCATAATAAATTTTATAAATAAAATTGCACTTAAATATATAAAATAACGATATAAGTACGAAATAAGATGTACAATTCAAGTATCTCTTCCAAACGCGCGCCCGCTGGAAGGTTAACCGCTTTATTCTCGCGCCCCTCATATTGACGTACGTCGAATTATTGCATTTTTAGGTTTATAAACTAAAATTAAAACATTAATTATCTTTAAAATTTGACACAAAAATTACGTAGAATCTAATACCTTCTTAGATGAATGAAAACGACAGCCCCTTTCCAAAATATTAGGGGTCATGTTATTATATTGCTAAAAAAGGTACTTACGTATTAACGCCACCGAGGCTACAGATTTGACGGTTTTTAAGTGCCGCCAAATTTGGCGGTTTTTGTACTTACGTATTAACGCAAATTTGGCGGTTTTTGTACTTACGTATTAACGCCAGTTTGGCGGTTTTTAAGTGCCGCCAATTTGGCGGTTTTTGTAAACAAGATTGCTCTTTATTGGCGCATTACTGCCAATCTGTAGCCTCGGTGGCGTTAATACGTAAGTACCAAAAAAAAAGCGAGACTTCAGGGGTTAATGGAGATAAATAATAACTTTAATTGCACTTATATGAAAAGTATCCTCGATATTATTTTATTCATACATTGATTTAATAATAATTTGATTCATAATACACAATTTAATTCAGAAAATAAAATTCAAATTTATTTTTTTTAAATTACAGATAAAATACAAAATGATATTTACCATAAAATCATTTTAAACAAAAACATATTTTGACATCTTTCAGAATTAAAAATTTAAAATTTTTCACAAGAGCAACCTTACCTGCACTTACATCTTTTGAGAAACAAACTTAGAATTTTCGAGCAGTTGCTGATCTATTACCCATATATTAAATAGATAGGCAACTGCACTTCACCATTTCCAGATCGCATAAAAACCAATCCCACTAGAGGCGCCTATGGAGAGTGGTTTCGATGCCAATATTTGGCGATATTTCCCTTTTTCGGCGAGAAATGCTTTATAAAGTTTTTATATATCGACGACCGAGAGATGTTATCTGTTATAAGGATGTAAAGGTTTTCACTTTGTAGATTTTTTGGGTGTGACTTATAAAGTAGAATGAATTCCTTCTTGAGTGTCATTGAATATGAATGCATTTTTAAAACTAAAGAAATAAGTATATAGTGTATAATTCTTTGCTAAAGTAAATAATCTAATACGCATAAGTTAGAAGAATATTCAAATACATAAATACTTACTAATGAGCTTAATATGAGCAAGAATTAGAGTTGAAAATAATTTGTTATTAGTTGTTAATTGTAAATAAAGATGGATGGTTTTCAAAACACGATGAAGAAAAAAACTCAGTTTCGCGGCAATCAAAGTAAACACGGAAACCCTAGCGGGCACGTGGTAAAAGACATTCCCATAGATGCCTATAGTGGGATTGGTTTTTATGCTTCCAGATCAAAACCGGTTTCGTAAAGTCATAAAAACCAAAGAAAAAAGAAAATTTTGTGAAAATTTTAATCCAATGTTTTTAAAAATTTAATATCATAATAACGAGAAAAGTTATTATAGTTATTTATCAAGTGGTATTTATAATTATTTAACTGTTCAAAATTAAACTTTAATTATAATTCAAGTAAAATATGAATGAAAAGTTATTTTATACATCTAATGACTAGTAATTTATTAAAAAAATAAATTATTGATGAAACTAAATTATTTGTTTTAACAAACCACGTGTTGTATCGAACCCTAACCACCTGGTGGGTATTATTGCATGCTAACAACCATTTTGCTTCACCGCTGCTATGTAGCAATCACTTGGCAGTATCTAAACTGTCTCAAATCTTTGAAGGTTTTTTTTTCGGAATAGCTGGCTATTGAGCTTACATAATAATTGGTGAACACCCTAAACTAACTTAACTCTATCCATAAGGGCTCGTCCCAACAGTCCCTTCAAGCCAAAGACGGTGAACGTCCAAATATCACTGTGAAGTTTCCACCCCCTTTCGTTAAGTGTGATTGATTTCACACCCGCGGCTCGTGCTTCCTTCGTTAGAGTGGCTTGCCCAGAAGGGTTTGGGGAACAGGGGAGGGGGTTCTTAGAATTCGGAGATTGCCAGCTGTCCTTGCAGTTTTTGAAAGGGGAAGTGAATTCCCTATATCTTTAAAAGATAAACTCGGGCGTTCCAATATTTTGAGGTCTCTATATTCCAATGGTCTTAGGAATCAGAGGGTTAATATACTGAATGTCATATTTAATTGAATTTCCCGAGTCGTGTCCTTTACCGGTTAATACTGAATGCGTTTGTTCTCCTAAAGCTCAGTTCTGAAGCTGTTCTAAAGCTATGCACGGCTACTTTGGATTCTACCATGAATATCATTATGGTAATAATCAATTGAATGGAAATTTAAACAGTTTTAGCGCAGTATAATGTGTTAGACAGTTATGAGTGCTACAGCTATTTGTTGTATGCTTAGCTGTCATTAATTTGCCATGCGACTTGATGTTATGCGAATTTATGTCTTTTCAACCTAAGTTCAAACTCACGATAACTTTCCTCAAAATATTGTTACAAAAAATCGTTCTGTGGGTGTTTGGTGTAAACAGTCCAACACGCAGGGTAATGGAGAATGAAGGTTTATTCACAAATATGCAGGAAAACACGAAGCACAGGTAACAGGAAACAATAGATCTTGCACAGACTAGCAACGTAAACAGACAACAATTCACAGGTAATGACAGTTCAGCACTTTGAGATTTATCAACACAAACAGTCAACAAATCAGTAATAACGACAATAACAGCACTTTCAATAGCGCTCAGATCACTAGATTTCTAGCTCGCTCTGCAGACGAAACTCCAAAGTCGTTCCAGTCGATCAACACACTTCTCTCTGATTCAAGCTTGGCCCTTAAATACTCTCCTCGACAGTCCGTGACGTCACATGGAGTTTTCTCGCACATTCAAGCGTATTTTCTTTCCTAATAGAGATATCGAGAAAAGGGTAGCATTTTCTGGAATCATCGATTTGTCGTCAGGTCGCCAAAATATTCGCCAAGGTCAGGAGTCCAGGCCCGAGCATCTCATGCTTACCACTGTAAAACTCTCTTTCCAAAGATAAAACTAGTCAGGCAGGAAAGAGACATTACATTTTTGCATCAATATGCATTTATATTTATGTGCATTTTTAATTTCTGTTTCTGCTTTAAATATTTCATGACGGTGTAATCTTCAATTCCAGACTTCGTTCTCAATTTTTTCCTGAATTCCAGACAAAATTGCGTGATAGGAAGCATACGTATCAAACCTCATATTTTCAAAATCTAAAGATTTGCATTTATCTTAAAAGGAATAATTTATGCAAAACCAAATAAACAGTGAAGCAGCGCTCCCATGTATTTCACATCAATGCCTTCTTGGTTGTCTTTCCTGCGTGACAGTTTCATCAAGTATTTCAAATCACAGTACAGCACCGTTTATACGTTTCTCATTTATACGTCGTTTATTCACAGCCCCGATTCATTCGTAACCAGCTTAATGATAAAAACCTTCGTATGACCTCATTTATAATATCCCAAAACTTCGATTGTATGTCGTTAACCCACTATCTAAAATCCTCAAATTTTCTGCGTTGGTAATTAATTCCTATTAAGGGAAAAAATTTCTAAAAATTAGGAAGGAGTACTGTGAGGAATAAGAATATTAAAACGCTTTTACAAGTTTCTTTAACAGGCCAATACATAACTTTGAAAAATTCGAATAGATTTTGTTCGGAAATACGCTTGTGAAAAAATATTCGATGAATTTAATTCGATGCATAGGGGAGAGGAAGCACCTTTGAACGTGGGCACCTTTCAACAGTTAGGATTTCTCTCCAATGGAAATGCTATTTGATCGGCTGATAGATGGCAAATAAAGTTTGAGAAGAGAACATATTCTGACAATCGGATTAATTCCATTTCCCAAACCATGTGCTTTGCTATGGAATGAGATCTTTTTTGTGACCTTCTAAAAAAACTGAAATTTCTGTTCATCACAGAATTTTTCATACTCTATATTCCTTGAGATAAGTTGGATTTATTCACCAAGTTAATTAAGATTTCTGCATCTAACAATACTATTTGCATTTGGAAATTACTTTTCTAAAGAGAGTTATAGCACTATAACCTTAAGGTATCCGACTATGTTCGGACACGTTTTTTTGAAAAATAACTTATATATATTTTTAATGTTATTTTTCAACTGCATATGTTTTAAAACTATGAAAATGTTGTAAAATTAGGCTTTCAAAATAATATTTTTTTTAAAAAAACAGAGAAATTTGAAGAAAAATGACTAAAATATTTGCCTTACGCTAACAGCCATAGACAAAATCATATTCTAAATATACATAAATCCTTGTAGGAGTACATTTTTATGACAGTTATCCGTGTTATGCTCTAAAATATTTCTTGTACTTCAAAATAATTTTGAGATATAGCTGAACATAGTTACTAAACTGGTCATTTTTCATAAAAAGTGCTTTTCGATTATATTTAAGCACTTAAAAATAATATTTGATTTTAAAATTAACCTTAGTTTTTAGAGGAAAACATCCAGCATATTACTGAAAACAATCTGAGAAAATTTCATATCAATACTTGAATAACGTTTTTAGAATTCATTGTTACGGTTAACAGTTTTCCCTCAACAATATCATTTCTCAGAAAACACATTTAAAGTTTTCATGCAACATAAAATAATGCTTACAGTTCGGTAATAAAACAGCTGTAACTCCATTTGTAATTCACGTAGAGTAAAAAGTGAGACAGTTTTAGAAAGCTGGTTAAACAGGCTACAAAATTAAGTCACAAAAAGTTTTTTGATGATTTCATCGAAACCAACGATTTTAAGCCAGTCGGATACCTTAATGGCAGCACGGGGGACACCTTTCAACAAACATCAGGAGGCACATTTCAACACTGGTAAAATGTATCTCTCATACTGAGGAAAAATTAATTTATCTAAATAACTTTGAGACTTTAGGACTTAAGTCCTAAACATCTGGACAGGATGGTCATAAACAAGCATAATAAGCCAGAAGAAAAAGCTATTTCAAAGGCTATGCAAGTAGTTCCAAATGGTTATGTCTCTTAGAACAGCTGCAGACTTATATGGAATACCCTATTCTACCTTAATTTATAGATTTAAAATAAAGTAAAACAACTAGTCTTGATGATAGCATAGCATTGAATATTTCATCCAACTGCTTTAACTCCAAGTATACATGTAGATAAGTTTTTACCACAGATCAAGAAAGCATGCTTTGAGATTTTATTATTAAAAGTTCAAATTTGAACAATGGTCTGACTTACAAGCAAGCACGACAGCTTCCATATGATTATTCAAAATGCCTGGGTTCAAGCGCCCCAAGTATTTGGAATGAAAATAATATAGCTGGAATTCACTGGGTTAAGGATTTTATGAATTGTCGGAATAATTGGGCCATTTTAGTCAAAACTGAAAGTAACACAAAGTGATTGAAATAAACAATGAAAAGAAAAACTAAATTAACCTAACACCAGATAAATTTTGTTAGGTCACTGTATTTTTGTGTACATTTGTTATATTTCAATATAATTATGTTTATTTCAATGAAAAGAGCCATTCTAAGTGAAATGAGTCATTTGTTGAAAGATGCCTCATGGTTGGGGCACATTTCAACAAATTTAGGCTTCATTTTAAATGCATAATTTCACCTTTTAGTTATAACGGGGAATTCTGATATAAAGTGAGTAGCTGCCTAAGATTCTGTTGTAACTAATGATGCCAAATATTAAAATAAAAAATATAAACTTTCCGCAAAAATGAGGTTTTACTAAAAATTGTTCAAAGGTGCTCCCTGTCCTCACAGATTATACAACGTTTAAATATTTTTTAATCAAATGTCTGTCAGCATGCATATAAATCGAATAAATAAAAATATTTATAATTAGTACTCAGGATATGGGAGAGGTCTGATTTTTTCTGAACTTCATGATATAAGGTCTTATGATACAATTTCATGATTGTTTTCAGTAGTTATTAGCAATATACAAGATCTAACTTTAAAAAAATAAAATTATTACTTTTAAATGCATTAGTAGCATTAAATTTCCAGTAATCAAAGTTGTTTATTAAAATTTCAATTATCCGTCTTTTAATTTATATGAGTCAATTCATGTGAGTGTCTTCAAAGGCGTATAAACGTTACTTATATTCAGCACATTTTGCAATCAACCATGAAATCAGAGATATTACTTAAACATATATGATATTTATGGAAGGCATGATATCTATTTTGCTATGTCACAGTTAAATAAAAAATTTCGCATTAGAATAACACAACGTAATGTATTCTTCTCAAATATAGGAAGAGTATTTTCATTTTCACATGAACTGTCTTTACAACTGAATAAATATGACTTTTCGAAATATACCGCATCAAAACTTCTGGAGATAATTTAATTTAGCGGAGACCGAATAGAATAATTCAATAAAGACATGATTTAGCCTCCGAACATAATAAACATAATGCTTGCTTTGCTTATCATATGTCAAAACAGTTTCGAAAGCAACCTCTTGAGATAAATTTAATATTCAATTTTTTGTAGATGTTTCGGTGTTTTCAGAAATGTTTCAGTGCATTAAAGCTGAAAACATTTATTTGCATTTCGCTGCAAGTGAATTGGGACGGTTCTGCGTGCATGTACATGCAATTAATTGATTAAGCGAACTAATTGAAATTACTCAAATAATGATGGATTCAGATTGAATTTCTATGTTGTGGTAAGGGAATATTTAAATCAGTTTGATTTTTAGTTACTTATAAGTTTGAAAGAAATGAATTCCCGTTTTAGTTGCGTATAATTCTCTAATGTGAAATGTTACTATTCATTGATTTGTTGGAACGAGTCAAAAGTTTTCCCCCGCTAGCAAATATTTCTTAACCCGATCTTGGTGAATGTGTTCTAATTGAAAGTATATATGAACAGAGAAAAAAGAGTCAAGGAATTATGTCTCTATCTTCAATTGTGATTCAAGAATTTATTTTTTATCGGAATATTATATTGATCTGATGCATCCTTTTTATGTTATTCCCCTTTTATTTAAATGTTATGAATGTAGTATTCAGAAAACTCTGAAAAAGTAATTGGATTGAAAAAAAAGTTAAAATGATCTTTCCATTTATACGTAGTATTGTTTCTTTATTATAACATCTATACTATTTTAAGTTTGTAATTAAATATTAATATAACATACTTCCACAAAATAGAGGATAGCATTATCCATCGTTCATGGAGGCTTGTTATTTTACGCAGATTGATAAAAGAGTTAGTGTTGCAATGGCAATAAAAATTATAGAATGATATTTGGCAGAAAATGCAATGGGATGCGAGAGGGATGTCCCATATAACTTTTCCACCTAATCGACTGATGCATTATCAAACTGCAAGACCAACATACTCAGAACGGATTCGCAGAATTCATATCCTCGCTCATTTTTCCACTTCATGCTACGGGGCACAGTGAGTACACGGATGAGTAGCCGCCGGATAAGTTAGCGTCCAGTGGGGGTATAGTAATGGAGGGACTCTGGGTCCCTCCTCCAGCGATAGTACGTACCTCCTTTGGGAGTGGTCCGGCCGTGTCCTGGTGATAAGATATTAGGTCTCCGACCACAGTACTTGAGCTATTGCAGTAGCTGTCGCTCAGATGACCCGAATGCAACGGCAGAGCAGGTGTAGATCCACTTTTCTGGTTAACCGTTTTATGACCACTGTCTTGACTTCATCTTATGAAGACAATTTTGTACTTGACATGTGCTTCTTCATATCTAAGTAAAAGAAGCAATCACTAGGATCCATATACCATGTTTGTGATATAGTATCACATCTCCAATTTGAGGCTTTGCCATGAAATTTGAGTTTTGATGGCCATTGTTTTAGAACTGATGTTCTTATGCAGTAGAATGACATTATTGCTCAACAAGCCCATCCGTTTCATTCATCATCCACGTCATCAGAGATGCAAACGAAGTTACTATGAATTTCACATGGATAATCAGAAGAGTATTAAGATTTGTAATTCAAAGAGAAACCAATTTTTAACGAGGCATAACATTCCATCGATAAACTTTGCCCACATGATCAACTTTATGACAAAGTGAGTGTTAATACAAGTTATCCCGAAAGGGGTTTTACAAACTTTAAGGAAAAGTCAGAGTTCCTGACTAGTTACAATTTCAGTAAAGTTTTCATTTCCTTATCCTTCCAGCCAGAAGGACACAGTTTACAATGATTTTTCCAAAGCTCGCACTCTTTGACAGTCTGCAGAATCGTACGTACTGATATTCCACGGAAACACTTATCGCCTTTATCAAAAGAATCTTGTTTGATGATCTTTGAAAGCACCATGGCTAGTGAATATTTAGTTAAAGTAATTGTGAAGTAAATCTTGACAAAGGAATTAAGATGATACCTAATCAACATTTTCTTTGGCATTTACTTCTTACATTTTTACTTCCTAATTTATTATTTAATTTCTTTTTTTATTTTGTTTCATTTTTATATTAATTTCGAATTACTTTTCCTTTTTTATTCTATTATACATTTTTGTTTTACATTTCATAAGTTATATTTCTGACTCGATTCGTCTAAATTCCCTTTTTGAGGAAGTCTGTAGGGTTGAAAACTCTTTGGCTGTTGGGTGGATCAGAGTACATCTTCAGCTTTACTCCTTCTGATATTTTCATGTTTGATAATACGAGGGCTTGGTGTGAAAGAGCCTGCTGTTGGTTCTCGGTTTTTGTCCTTTCTGCGGTCTACGGTTTTCTATGGGGCGTTACTGCTGGATGGTGTGTTCATGGCAGCTCATCTGCTTATTTGCAATAGAACAAACATATGATGAAAATGAAATGCTAAAGGGAATTATTTTTCAATTAATTAAGTAAAAGGAAAGACATTTCCAGATAAAGTGCACAACACAGATTAAATAAAAACAAATTTACAGTAGTACAATAATAAAGTTGCATGAATGAAAGTAGTCGGCAAGTCTCTAGTGTGTGTCCAGCATCAGACAGGAAACCTTTTGCATAATTACTTAATTTATTCCAAAGGATCATAGTTGATACTGCGTCCTACTGCCCATTGTCGAATATGTCATTCTGCGCGCTTCAGACAGCAGTCCGTTTGCATAATTACTTAATGTATTACAAAGGATCGTAGTTGATACT
>BGPR01003826.1:0-28677 GCA_013235015.1 Araneus ventricosus | reverse complement strand
ATCCGATTCATCATGACCCAAGAGCAACAAGTTGGGATAGCAAACATACCAACTGAACGAAACATTTTGTAGAATAATGAAATTCAGGAAATAATGAAAATTTTGCAGAAAAAAATACCAGAAAAGTGAATTTGTCAACAGAATTTATGATACTTGATGTGTTAAAATTAAATCACATATATTATAAATAAATTAGACGAATATATTTTTTTAGTTTTAGTTTTATTTATTTTGAATTTTAAATATATCTGAAGGTTAAAAATTCTAACCATAATATTATTAACTCATATTTGCAAGTAAAACATGCTTATTCTAAAATAAATGTTTTTATACAGACATTATAAAATTTTTAAACATCCATTGGTTATGGGAACGCATATTGCCAGGTTAGTAACCATATCTCGGGCCGCTCCTGACACCGATGAACGAAAATCCTTTGAAAATATTCGTCATTCTTGCATGATTGGGGCCGGATCCTGTTCCGTTCCAAGAATGATATTCTTAGTTTAAGGAACAGTGCTTTAGAAGGAACTGATTTCCTCCCGCTGCAAATGAACGTCCATTTCTCTTCTAAATGACTCGTTCAGATCCTTTTATCCCACAAGTCAGTGGGCTGTGGCATTTGAATCGCTGATGGACCAAGCGAAAGCTCCGACAGCACTTTCAACAAATTGCGTCTGCAATGATTCGAAAGTCGCCTTTGGCAGAGTGTGATATCACATTTCGTGCGAGGTCTCAGGTACCAATCTAGGTTTCGATTGCAGAAGAAACCAGCGGGAATAGCTCCCCAAAATTTTCTCGGGAAGGGGGAAATACACTGCGCGCCGGAGAACTTGATGTATTCTCTAAGGTGGGGAAAACACTCGCTCCAACGTTCGCAGTTTTTTTTTTAGCAGAATGGGGAAAAAACCGAATAGGTAAATTCAACTTCTTTTCTTAACCGATTAAAACGAAAATTGGAGGCAAATCTACGATTAGAGTTTCCAGACTGCATACTAAATTTCATTAATATAAGTAATTTTTTAAAGAAGTTGTGGCGTTCAAAAGTATGCGATTATACAGACCGGCAGACGGTCAACCCTTTGACGGATTTGGCCCAGACTTTTATGCGGACCTGCATTTCTGATGAGGAAACTGTGTACGAAATTTTATCCATCTTGCTATTTAAGTTTTTGAGTTATAGAGCCCACATGAACTCGGACAGACAGATAGACTTCCCTTAGACGGAGTTTGTCCAAAATTTGATAGAAACTTAAAAATTATGTCTAAAGAACACATACCAAATTTCGTCCTCGTAGCTCTAATAGTTTTAAGTTATCGTGTTCACAGACAGACACAGAGGCACACAGACATAATTCGGAAATTGTGTTTTTGGGACTAGGGGAGGTCTAAAACGCAGAAATTCGCCAAAATTTCGAGTTCGAATTTTTTTGACGATTGCAATACTTTCTTTTTGTAAATTTCGTATACGAGAAAGTAAAAAATATATATACAGGGTGTTTCAAAAATGACATTGATAAAATGAAACGCTAATACAGGCATACGATAAGGAACCAAAACTACATTAGAATATAGGTGCTGAAACACCGTCGGGAGATGCTAGAGGTAGTGTTCCGTCACTTTTTAAGTACACTCTCAACGATTCTAACCAGATTCATGCAATAAAAATTTAAAGAAAATATTTTTCTTGAAGAAATCTTTTGAAGAAAATCTTTGAAAAAAATTCTTTTGAAGAAAATTGAAATCTTTGAAGAACATTTTTAATATGTATAACGTTTTTCTCTACATTTTTAACGATAATCATTTCGTTTTTGGTTGTTATTTTAAAACTCCATTTATGACGCTTCCAAAATTACCCCAAGAAGAAAATGCCATTTAATTTTAATTTTGTTAGTGCTGATAAAAGCAGACATTTATTTTTAATTTTGTCAATGCTGCTAAAAGCAGAGATTTGAGTAAATAATTGTAATCCTGCAAAAAGGCTAAGCTTTTAAAGACTGCCATTAAAGGCAGATTATAAATTTTTTTCACACACAAGGTCTTCTATTTAAAGACAGCTGACAACGTTTGACTTACTTCTGTGATTCACACCTACTAACTAATTAGAAGATTCCTCCTCTGCTATAGTTAACAGATAGTATAGGAGTAGTCATCTAATTAGATAGAAAGTCCGAATCTCTGTATCACGCGTTGGCCCGAGTTATGGCAGCGAACGTGTCCAAAAAAACATAAGGATATTTACACTGAAGAGCCAAAACATTATGGCCACCTACTCAATAACGCGTTGAGCCTCCTGTGGCCTTCAAAACAGCTGCAACTCGCCTGGGCATAGATGCCACAGGTTTTTGTTACATGACTGGACACAGGTTGTACCAAATGTCTAAGCAGCCGTCACGCAAAGTCGGGATATTCGGACATGGTGGTGTTTGAGCTCAGAGTTGCCGCTCCATGACATCCCAAATGTGCTCCATCGGATTAAGATCCGGCGAGTTAGGTGAAAAGGGCATTAAGTGGAATTCATCAGTATGCTCCTCGAACCACTCCAACATAATCAGAGCCTTGTGACATGGGCGTGTCCTGCTGGAAGATTCCATTTCCAGTTGGGAAGACGAACGCCATATAAGGGTGCAACTGATCGTCAATGATGTTCAGATAGTTCGCAGCTTTCATGGTCTGTTCTACAACAACTACGGCCCCAGAGCCGCCCATGAGAACGTCCCCCGAAGCATAATACTACCACCAACAGCCTGTGTATGACCTGCTGTACAAGAGAGGAGCAACTGTTCGTCTGGCAGACGGTGTACCCTGACACGACCATCGACGTGATGAATGAGAAATCGGGATTCATCCGACCAGGAAACTCTCTTCCACGCATCCATAGTCCAGTCTCGATGTTCCTGGGCCCACTGTAGGCGTAGTTGACAATGACGCTTGGTCAACAGAGGCACACGAGTGGGACGTATGCACTACAGTCCCATATCCAACAGTGTCCGCTGAACTGTGTGTTGCGAAACACTTGGACCTGCATTGTATTGGGCTGTCAGCTGAGTCACTGTCTGGCGCTGATTTTCCATTACCAAGCGGGACAGTCTCCGACGTCCTTTTTCTATGATGACGCGTGGACGACCAACACTTCGGCGTCTATTGCTGCTGTCACCGTCATTTATCCACTTTGCATGAATACCAACAACGGCAGATCGTGATCAACCTACCAGTAGTGCCGTTTCGGTGATACTCGTTCCGAGTCTTCGGGCCATTACGATCTGCCCTCTATCAAATTCGCTTAGATCAGCAGCTTTTCCCATGACTCGTAAAAGTAAATGCAAGAATGTTTACTTACCTTCTCCAGCAGCAGTTAAATTCCATACTCACTTAACCACATGCCCTCCACTTCATCCAGACGAATTCATTAAAAAATGTGGGAATGGTCATAATGTTTTGGGTCGTCAGTGTATTTTAAGATGAGATTGAAATATGATGAACATTTTAAAATCAGAATAAGACGTTAATAACTTATTTTAAATTATCCAGGCAAATAAAAAATAAGAAAAAAATGTCTGATTAGGTTCCCATATATTAATTTAAATATATAGGATCTCCAGAACAAAATTGATTATCTCCTCATTAAAAAAATCATTTTCATTCTAAAAATTAATTATATTAAGTGAAAGAAGAAATAATTCTTCGAAAATATTCCATTTACTAAAACAAGAGCTCTGCGGCAACTTAGCATGATAAGGAAAAAGAATTGTGTTGAATTATTATAACTCTTTACGATGCTAATTTCGTAATGAAGATATGTCTTTGTTTTTGGAATTAGAATTGTTCCTTTCTTTACATCCATTCTTTAATATGCTTAATTATTATTTAAGGAAATGGATTTCTTGGGGTTTTCTTTTTCCTTCTTGTCTGCCTCATTCAAAGCAACAAATTTACACACAGCGTTTAATTTCAGACAAAATATATTTTTCTTGTTTTCATTTATTGTCTCCCTTTTTTATATAGTGGTGCGAAACTTGATAAATTAGCTTCATTATGGTTTATCAGTCGGTCGGTTCTTTATATTTTTTAAACTGTCTTGAAAATATTATTTTTATTTTTTCTGTAACTGATCATATTTTTTAAATGGAATTTACATACTTGATTTGATAGTGCAGATCTTTTGAAAATAATTCTAGCCATGATAAAACGTTTGAAGGTAATTGGGGAAAGTAATTTGGTCTGTGGATATTTTTTTGAAGAGATAACAGTAGGAAATAAACTTAATATTGTAATTAAATAAATAGAGTAAAACACCGTTTTCACATTTCTCATTTATACGTCTCTTCATCGCTGTCCCGATTCACTATTATTCATAATAATGATAAAATATTTCGTTTATACGACGCAAAGCTTCGATTATACATCGTTTTTCACCGTTCAGAAATTGAAATTTCCTCCTTTCTGGTACGTGAACTTTGATAACAATATAATCACTTCGAAATTATCCCAGATATCACACACACTTGCAGCAAGTTTGATTTTACTTGATATTAGCTTGTCATGACAAACTTGATGTGGCAAGTTTTCAGCGAACTTCCTGCAAAGTAACAAAGCATAATCTACCAACCCACTTGCAAAACAAGTTTGCTGTGAAGATGTTATGGCGAACTTCACACCGCGATTGCAAAACAAGTTTGCTGCAAAGATGAGAGCATACTTAGAGGTAATCTTTGTCTCTGTTTTAAAAAAACACCCGATTTTTAATAGCATCTCCTAGACTTTCCTTCCTTTTATTAATTCGAGGCGTTATATTGCGCCTCGTTTCGATTGGCCTGTTTTGATCATCTCTTCGATGCGATTGGTCGATTCATTCGAATTTCAATAAAACTTCGTTTGGAATTCTTCGGTTTGAATATTGGTTCAGTAGTGTGTATGTTATTCTGTGTGCTTCGTTTCTCAATGAATAAGCGAAGCTACGAGTATTCCACTGTGCTGAAAGTGAATCCGTGATGTTTTTTAAGTTAAAAAAAAATTCCCGACACACACTTGAAATGCCGAAGGCATTGCGTGCTCAATATCTACATTTCAGGTGACGCATGCTCAAGAGAGCAATAAAAAAGTGCATTGCACATCTGAAACAGCATTTGGCGACGGCAAATGAAATTGCGCCAAGAAAAATTGGCGAGATACAGGTGCGCACCGTACACTCCAGGTTCTTCAAATCGTATAAGATATGTAGTACCTAAGATTTGCAATAAAGGTATGATTTTTCCGACTTCATATTAATAATTGATCTTCGTATAATGTACTTATAAACTAGTACTATCTTAAAAAAATTTTTATGTCAGTCCTTTGATGTATATATATAAAAGAAAATTTATATGTGGAGATTGCAATTAGCAGTTTAGCATAGTTGGCAGCACAAGACAGCTTGGCCTCAAAGTGAAAGGTCATGTGATCTTTCTGGTTCAAAACACTAATAGAAAGGAACTATTGAACAATGAACGTGTATGGCTCATTGTTTGTTTAAGAGGAAAACTATATAAACTTATCTTAAAGATGATAATTTATTTTAATTTGCTTCTTAAGTTGAAATATGATTTTTTAAAGAAAATTCAATTTATTGAATTCCCTTCAACTTTTTCAAATATGAACAATTTTTCTTTAAAATGTATTTGCAGATTCACTGAATATGTTATACAAAACTCTGCATGGATTTTAAGGTGCTTAAATATTAAGCACCGCTTAATATTAAGATTCGCTAAAATATGAATTTTTTACTGTTTTATGTGGTAAGAAATGAAACAATTTAGCACAACCTCATTTTATATCTTATATATAAAAAAACTAAGCAGCTGAATGCTCTTTGCACGCACAGATTTGTTATATGCATAATGATAAACAAGTTCAAAAGATTTGAAAGCTCTAACTAAAAAAGGAAAAATGACTTAGAATTTTGAAAAATGAAAGTGAAGAAAAGTCCAGCATGGAGAAAAAACCAGTTAAAGTGGTATTTCACGCATGTTTATCAATGATCATAGTAAATTAAATCCTAAATAACTTCTATAATATTAAGTCCACCAGGGACCTACAAAATAATATTTTTAAATTTTCAACTAATCAATTTAAAGTTTTGCAGGCATTAATAGCACCACTATATAAGTTAACGCACTAAATTTCACTGCGAAATATATATTTAATTCTGAGTTATGGTTAAAAATGAAATTTTTAATAACAATTAGTGGCTTTTATAATAAATGCTCCAGGCGCTCCAAACTTACTCTAAATCACTTCAATTTTTTTTTATTAGTTACTCTAACGCTTTTCAAAAAAAATTGGGACTAATTTTTATGTTTCAGAAAGGAATTTTGAAATGAAGACATATAATAACTCGAAATTATTGATTTTAGGAAAAATATGACCAATATTTGATATGGAAGAGAAGATTTACAGTTTAATAACAAAATAACTTCTATATTAATGCCGAAAATTCCTCTCCGTATATGTTATTATACCTATATAAAATGTTATGAAATTTGAACAAAAATTAAAGCACCTGAAACATTTATCGTACAAGCCATTAATTGTTATTAAAAATTACATTTATAAACACAACTCAGAAATAAATAAATACATTGCAGAGAAATTTTGAGTGTTTTCTTATATCGTGCTCCCATTAATGCCTTCAAAATTTCAACTTGATTAGTTGAAAACTTGAAAGAATTACTTTGAAGGTCCCTGGTCGCCTTAAAGGTACAAATTTGAAATTCTGATACAATCAGTAGAAAGATAAAGTCAACAAAATAAGCCAATAAAATAAAGATAAAAGTACGAAATAAAGGAAGATTTAATTATGAGAGAGTTAAAAATACCAAAAAAAAAACAAAAATAATAACAAACAACAAGGAGGAATAAGAATCCGGTGGATGACGTCATCAGAGGCCATTCATCTATGCAGATTCAAAATCAGAATGGGTTTTCTGTAGAGGAAAAAGACTTTAAGGTCTAAATTTAATTTGAATTTTCCTCTAAGGCCTGAACCCACTCCGGAATAAATTGAAAAAAAAACACATTTATCCACAAAGAAGAAATTAAAAACAGTCTTTTAAACATAGTCTGGTTTGGTTAAGATAACATAGAATTAATAAGCATAGATTATTTTTACCTGTTTCAAAATTAAAACTTTCCTTATTTCGTATTTATATCTTTGTACTTCGGAATTTTTCCTGGATGATGCAGTACTTGCACACACCAAATAAATTGCTTCTATTATTGTTGTTTTGTCTTTTTTAGATATTCAATCCAATAAAATAAAAATTGATATTTTGGCCATTTTTGGCGTAATGTGCTCCCTTAAAAGTAATTTTATTTAAAATTAACATTTTATATAATTATTTATTATAATAATTATTTATTAATTTTAAACAGTATCTTTGTATTTTTATAGCTCTCAGTAGACGCATTTGTGTATTGAATAGTTTGTTCATTTTTGGAGGTCCCTAGGCATCATCCAAGACTGAACACATTTAAATTATACATCTCATGAATGACTGAATTGCTTTATTTATCTTCCAATTTTCTTAAATTTGACCGGACCACCAAAATCTTTCATTTTCGGTTCGATGTCTTTATAAACTCAAAAATCTTCCATCGTTCTATATACATTACTAATGTAACGCTCGGTAACGCTCTGACGTCGCCAACAATAAAACTCGCGCCATAGCACTGCGAGACGTTAATTAGCATTATTTCATTGTTAGATAACCTAAATTTGATTAATTTTAAATTTAAAAAAGTAATTGTTGTTCTAATTTCAAAATTAATAGCTCTAAAATAGTGAAATAATTTTTTCTATCGATTGATATAAAATTTATCTCGATGTGATCAATAGTTCCCGAGAAATCTTAAATTATATTAATCATATATTTCAAATCAATTTCCAGTTTTTAATAGAAAGTAGCAAATCACGTCAGTGATGCTATAATATAAACTATATCATGCGCGTGATATAGTATGGACGCCACGATGCATCTGATTATTTATTGCAATCGCGATGATATAATTTGATAATATTTTTTGGCAACGTTTGATAAGCAGGGAAGTACTTTGTCTTGCTTAGAATTTCGAAAAAGGATTCCTTTTAAATTTTAACTTACGTTTGACAAGATGAGAATTTCATGGTTATTGAATTATAATAAAATTGTTAAACAACGAAAAATACTTCACACTGAACGTTGTTTACCAAGATGTTTTTTGAATAAAGAAATATGTAAATAATAAAATATTCCCTGTGATAAAACATATGTTTATTTTATTTGTTTTCAATCAATGTTAAACATTTCTTTCGCATATGTATCTATTTAAACACTCCAAATTTGACGTGAAATCTCTCGAATGAACCCGTCATGCCATGACGGGTGATTTTCTAATATATTTATAGTTTTGTTTTTTGTTCTATGTTACTAGGCCATTTAACGCACGGATTTAAGTTAACTCTACGACTAACTCTATAGCGGCAATAGAAAGAGCATGAAGTCTTTGCGAGCATAACCGCATTCAATATTACAAATTCCCGTCCCACATGTAACTTCAAAATGGGTAGAAAATCTAAGTTAACTCATTATCCATTATTTTCATCGCATCCATTTTGTTCTTATCCTTTTCTAAATCTTTCCTTTTTAATGAAATAATGAGCAACTTAAAATATTTCTTTCATCCCATTTCATTTTTTTTGCCTTTTCTGCTCATACCTGAGTGAGCAAAAGAGACGTTATAAATTTAAGCGTATTCGAGAGTTAATTTACGGGAAGTTGAATCTCAAATACTAAAACTGGGACTTGTTCCGATCTTAAATTATCGTATCCTCTTCAGCGTCCAATCGCCATTCAAAAATATTTTGCAAACTTAAGTGCAATTATAAGGAATTTTGTTATATTAACGCCGAGTTTTGGAGCAAGTCGAGGAATATTTTGCTATGAACCTTGTAATTTTGAAATTTACGCATATATGACTAAAAAAAAGAAACAAGGGAATTGAAGTATTAATCAATCATAAACAAAAACAGACTATTTCAAGAATATTTTTTTATTCGTTTAATAAAATGTAGGGTGGTACTCTGAATATTTGCTTTCTATGGGGAAACTTAAGTTTAGGGCACGCTGCCGTTCCTCCCCACTTTGGATCGCCAAGGGCAAGACGGTTTGGCGATGTGAGAACAGTTGTTTTGGGTGTGTGTGCAGTGAGCGTTTTATTGGTCTCTTGCGCACGCGATGTCTGCAGCATCTGAAAAGGAGAAAATCCGCACGCGTTGCCTGCGGCAACTCAAGTGGGTTCCGGACAAATTCTTTTAACTAAAAATTACATCTGTTTTGCTTTCAGCAGAGTGGGAACCAAATAGCTTCGCTTTTTCATTGAATGTTAGTAATTTAAGTTTTTTAAATATTCCGAAGAAAGTTCTAACCTCAAAACGTTTATTCATCAAAATGTCATCAGTAGCGAAGAGCACGTCATTCTAAACAAATCCAAAAATGTCGAAAACAGGAGCGATCTGCACATCAGTCTAAACAGATCCACGATCAAAACTGTCAAAAATCAAACCATAGAATTCTGAAGGAGATATTATTCAAATTTGATTAAGGACAAATAAATCGATGATAGCACAGAGAAATTCAATTAAAACGAGGCGCCGAGGCGCAAGACACTAATATAATGATAGCTGCGCGCGCAAGACACGAATATAAACATCGCCGCGCATCCAAAACAAATGTTCTTACATCGCTAAACCATCTTCCTCTTGGCGACAATGAATTGGCGATCCAAAGTGGGGAGAAACGGCTACGCTAAATTTAAGATTAACCCTTTCTATTTTTAGGGTGCTTTCAGTAACTTACCACGCAAAATTCAAGCATCCTACCCGATTTTAATCTCATCAATAGCACCAGGGAACAGCGCTTTTGTTGCAATTATACAAGCACTTGTTGTTACCTAATTCGAATATCGTCGCTTAGAAAGCAACGCCACCTATCTTAGTTTATTGAATTCCAAAGAGGAAGAAATACTCAATTTTTCGAAACAAATAAGGAATATTTATTAATTTTCTTTTCACATCCGGTAGAAACATAAGGTCTCATACTTATATCAGATATTAAATAAATTCAGAAATATTGGTTGCGAAAAATTGATTATTTTCTTCCTCTTAAAATTTGATTGAATCGAGATATGTGGCGTTGCTTGTTAAGCGACGATTCACTGTTGATACAAATAAAAGGCCCTTTTCCGCAATCAGCCTGAAAAAGTGAGTCTTAACACATTGATACCGAGTGTCTCATTTTAGCATGCTTCTAAAAGTCATCTTAACTCACATGAATTAAATTTTTCAACAGGGACGCTATACATTCAAATGAAAAAGCAATTATGGCAATTTTTACTTTTTTAGTATTTTTGCAGTTGATTTCATGACATGTAATACACTGAGAATAAGGATCAGAGGTCTCATTCTTATAAACCCTAATGGCAACTTTTTTAACATTGCACTTCACATAGACAGTACGCCATCTGTGGCCAACAAAGGAACTAACCAGAATACGCCAGCGTGAAAAAAAACTAACCTTCGTTATTTTATTTATAAAAGCGAAATTAAATGTTACAAATTTTTGATTAACTTAAATCTACTTTGATATAAGTTAGGAAGAATGTATTAAATTTACCTGTTCTTATGAGGATCGACATCGAACACAACAAACATGGCGGCGACCTTGGATGGTTGGGCCATGGACCGTTTGAAACGGCGCGAGAATCGAAGTGGCTAGTTCTCTTTGTTGGCGAGTGGGGGCGTTGATCAAATTGCGGAGTGAGACCTCTGATTCTCCTTCTCTGTGATGCAACATTAGTATAAAAAATTAATATCGAGAAAATGCAACTTTGGTATTAACGGGTTCACAACTGAAGTAAATAAAAGGCTATATTACGCAATTAACGTGAACCTTAATTTCAGTAAATATAAATTCGCTTTTTGAACCAGAGCGCTTCAAGAAAGAGACAATCTCCTACATAATGGCAATTAACTGCAACAGCCAACGTTTATTTAAGAAGAGTTTTGTATATTAAAAACTGGTAATTCTAAACAATCTGCAACTCGTGCTAAGATTCTAACACCAAAAAAATAAAGGTCTTCAACCGTTTTATAACTTTAAGCCTATCTTAATATAAATAAAAGTCATTGTGGGTATGTGGGTGGGTATGTATGTGGCTATGTTCCACATCTCCTCCTAAACCAATGGACGGTTTTCAACCAAATTTTGTACACTTATTATTTAAGAGAAGGGGAAGACACTTATGAACTTTTCCAAGTCCCAAAGTTAATTAAACAGTCAGTTAATTAGAAAATAACCGAAATCGTTTTTCCGCCGTAACTTCGGAGAAAACTGTCCGACAAAAAATATTTTTATACCATCTTAAAGTTCAAATTTTTACCTTTTCAATGATACTAATTTTATTTCTCTGACATTTTCCCTTCGATTGTTATTAATTTTTAAAAGTTCCAAAACTTTAAAATGCGTGCAGACGATTTTGAAATAACGAATATTTATAGCTACTCCGTTGCTAGGCAACGGTTAGACTTTGAACTAATTCACCTTTATTTCCAGCTTGGCGCTTGATACAGTTGCCAAATAGATTTGGCGATTGCTTAAATCGGAAGGTTACCGGAAAACGGTCTATGAATCCAAAATAAACAAACCATGATCGTCCATTGACGTATATGATATGGTTGTCAGAGTTTTTATAATAGGAAGGTATATTTTGTCTTATGTATTCTTTTAAACAGTAGAAGCAGATGACATATAGCATGGTGGATGATATATTCCAAAGAGCAGATGATACCATTGAGTACAATGATGTAATTTACAGTAACAGAGAATTAAATTAGTCGTCCAATTATGTATTATCAACCGTCAGAACTTTTGACTTCCCCTTTCTATATATAACGAAACATTTACATTCGTAAATTTAAAAAAAGTAGCAATTCAAATTCTTCGCGCACGAAGTCGCGGGTAACAGCTAGTTGATTTATAAAAGAGAAAGATATATTTCAGAACGTCGCATACTTAAATAAAAATATTCCTTCATGAATTTGATTCACGATATCAGCACTCAAAGTGATTGGATTTCATTTTTCACGTCTGATAGGAACATGTGGACTTATGTTTATAGCACATGTTAAAATTTTTTAGAAATATCAGTTAGGGGCCGTCCACAAATGATGTCACGCTTGGAGGGGGGTTCGTGAAATTGTGACAGTTTGTGACAAAGGGGGGAGGGGGTAACAAGAAGTGTGACATCACACATTTTGGTTAAAATAAAAACATTTAAAATCAGCAGATTAAATTTTGAAGTTTTTTTGAAATTATCAGAATTTGAGGGCATTTTTTAAATCGGGGCTGAAACAACTTCCATGTGATTTTTTTAACTTATATTCTTTTATTTTCGAAAAAGACATTCAGGGTAGGTTCTGAGAATATGGTAGCAGCAGAAATTCTTCGCCATTAGAAGAAAACCTCCCCCTGCTCACAAATGTCATTAAAACACATAGTTAAAGTTTAAAAATAAAATTTGAAATATGATCTATAACGTAGTGCTTTGTTCCTGAACTGCAAGTACATGTTTATGTAATATAGTGTGACATATGACAAGAGGGGAAGGGGGATGGTGAAGTGTGACACTTTGTGACAAAGGGGGGGATGGGTAAAAAATGTTGAAGAAAAGTGTGACATCATTTATGAACAGCCCCTTACTGGTTGCGAAAAACGTATGTTTCCTCGTTGAAATTTCAAAAAATTGAGACAGGTGGCGTTGTTTTCTAAGCGACTATATACAGATTGGACCACGACTAGAGAGGACACCCTGTATATTTAGGGTTGCCATAATTGCCAAGCTTTAATACGGGACGTTTAAGTGCTGAATAAATAAAATATAAAAAAGTAGGTAGGTAATGTTTATTTTACTCTGATAAAAAATCGGCAAAGTTTAAGCAATCTTATAAAATCAACATGTAGAATTATGAAAAAGATGCTAGACTAATCTTTTTTAGACAGGTCATATTGTAAAGTTGTTTTTACTGTCTTAATTACATCATTTTCTTCTTTCACATAATTATAAAATTCGACGTCATTTTAAGTCAATTGTCTCCACTGACAACCTGTTTCATTCTCCCGACTATTGAATTGACATTAGGGAAAATATTCTCTACACATTAGCATTGTGGGATGGATTGGCAATTATATATTCTTATAGTTTTATTAAACGTGACTTCTGATCAATATATTTTGTATCTGTAAAGCAACTTCATGCATTTGCCTGCCATACTTAATTTCATAGTTGTTTCGCAGTTTTAATTGGCATTATTTTTCTCTAAATAATTTTTTAGATAAGCAAACTGATTAAACATAATCTCAGTGTTGCTAGTATCGATTTTCAATACTTATAAATATGAAATAGTGCGTTCTATTCTTCCCATTCAGGAACTTGGTTGAGAGTCATCCGAAAACAAAACATAAACGGACAAATAGTAATAAGGGACTCGACAGTGAAATACGGTGGCTGTCCCGTAAATACGGGACACGTGACAACTCTATATATAGTAGTTCTCAACATTAGAAAAATCCTTTTAAAGAAGGGTTTGACTGAAATTTATACGAAAAGATGTATTCTAAAATATATATTCTTAAACAAAACAAACATAAATTTCGAAAATCACTCACTTATACTGATAAGCAGACTGTAAACAAATTGTTTTCAGTCTAATATTTCGAATATTGAGCTAAGACAGCTTTATTAATTATTGTGATACGTTTTATATTTCTCAAGGCGTAGACTGTCCGTAATGTGAATGAATGTGATTGATTGTATATTTCAAACTAAAAAGTTCAATTCTTCACATTTTAGGTGCAAATCAACGACTTATTTTCTAAATAGCCAAATAAATTATAATTTTTGATATTGCAGCGGCTATTCTTTTAGTTTGACGTCACACAATTATATTCTTAAACAAAACAAACATAGATTTCGCAAATCACTCACTTATACTAATAATATCAGACTGTAAACAAATTGTTTTCAGTCTAATATTTCGAATAGTGAGCTAAGAGCTTTATTAACTGTTGTGATACGTTTTATTTCTAAAGGCGCTGGCTATACGCATTGTGAATGAGTGTGATTGATTGTGTATTTCAAACTAAAAAGTTGAATTCTTTAAATTTTAGGTGCAAATCAATGACTTTTTATGTAAACAGCCAAATAAATAAAATTTTTGATATTACAGCGACTATTCTTTTAGTTTGGCGTCACACAATATATTCTTAAAGAAAACAAACACAGATTTCAAAAATCACTATACTCACTTATACTGATAATTAGACTGTAAACAAACTGTTTTCAGTCTAACATTTCGAATACTGTTCTAAGAGCTATATTAATTACTGTGATACGTTTTATTTCTAAAGGCGCAGGCTATATGCAATGTGAATGAGTGTGATTGATTGTGTATTTCAAACTAAAAAGTTAAATTCTTTAAATTTTAGGTTCAAATCAACGACTTTTTATGTAAACAGCCAAATAATTATATTTTTGATGTTACAACGACTATTCTTTTAGTTTGACGTCACACAATATATTCCTAAACAAAACACACATAAAATTCAAAACCTCTCACTTATATTCAAAGTAGGTGGTTTAAAGAGTTAGCTACGAATCACCTCGACATACACCATGGTTTTCAACAGGATATTAAAACACTAAAAGTCTTCTCTCGACGACGTGGACGAACGTCCATTTGTTCCGCAAGCACGTCCTTTTATCCTCGGAGGTAGAGTTTCAGCGATGATGGTCCTGCCGGTATTCAACGTCTCTTTAGCAGCTTATCTCCAGCTGGCAAGCATCCAGTAACCAGAAGATTGATGGCCGAGCGAGGTTGGCAGGAATGGAATTGTTGCCTGTGTTTTCTAGCTCGTAGCACCCTGTTGCGGCTCTGCACGAGAGTGTGGCGGCGGAAGCAATGGATAAAAGTGTTGCATGGGATGTTTTTGTTGGGTTGTTTATGTTTGTATGTGGGAGTTGTTTGTGTAAAGAACTTACTAAGGAATCGTGCGGAAAAAGGACTAAATACGTTTAAGAAAATATGATATATTTCTCTAGGATAATTATTTGTTCATCCGAAAAGGGCATGATATGGTTTATAAAATACTGTGTTATATTTCTGTACGATAAATATTTTTTAAATGAATAATGCGAAAAAAGGACATAATATGCTTGACAAAACATATGTTCCATTTCGCTAAGATAATTTAAATTATTTTATTATTTAAGACTAGGTGATATACCCGAAGTTGATCGGGTATAAAAATCGGGTTGATAAAAATACTTTCATTTCTAATATCTTTAATGTAAAAATAATTTTATATAAAAACTTATAATACACAAAATTAACACTTCACTAAAACCTTCCATAAGTTTTTAAAGCTTTGTTAAAGTTGAAAATGTGTAGAAATTGTATTGAGTAGTTTGAATTAAAATGCATCAGCTAAACGAAAACTAAAGCCTTCTCTTTCTTAGAAAATTAAAGCATGAATCGGAAGAGGACGCTCTCTGAAATTTAGACTTCATGTTATGTGTCTTACCATGACTTTGGAAGTAGTGTTTAGATTTTGTTTCACGCCAACTAGGATTACACTATCAGATTTTTCGTTTCACCTTTATTCGTATAGATACTTCGTAGTATTTATGATCCAAATTTGAGGATACTCTATCCAGTAATTTGGATTTCCTTAGTGAAAATCTATTTTTGCGTTTCACTTTTATCCATAGAGATACTTCGTAATATTTGTGATCCAAATTTGAGGAAATTCTATTCATTAATTTGGATTTCCTTGGTGAAAATCTATTTTTGCGTTTCACTTTTATACATAGAGATACTTCGTAATATTTGTGATCCGAATTTGAGGAAATTCTATCCAGTAATTTGGATTTCCTTATTGAAATCTATTTTTGGGATTCACTTTTATCCATAGACAAACTTCGTAAGATTCGTGATCCAAATTTGAGGAAAATCTATCCAGTCATTTGGATTTCCTTGGTGAAAATCTATTTTTGCGTTTCACTTTTATCCACACAGATACTTCGTAGTATTTGTGATCCAAATTTTTGGAACCTCTATCCAGTCATTTGGATTTCCTTATTGAAAATCTATTTTTGAGTTTCACTTTTATCCATAGAGATACTTCGTAGTATTAGTGATCTAAATTTGAGGAAAATCTATCCAGTCATTTGGATTTCCTTGGTGAAAATCTATTTTTGCGTTTCACTTTTATCCACACAGATACTTCGTAGTATTTGTGAGGCAAATTTGAGGAAAATATATCTAGCAATTTGGATTTCCTTAGCGCACAAAGTTTTTTATGTGTTTCATTTTCATTATATTACGCTTCTGTTGATGTACTTAAAGAGATTAAAATTCCGCCTGTGCAATTTAAAGATAGATTTTAATTGATACAAAATATCTATTTCATTTATTGTGATGAAACCTTCTTTCTGCCTCATAGTATTTTTTTCAACCTACTATAAAAGTGAAATATAGGAGGAGATATCGGATTTTGCTTGAGTGAAATCTATATTTATTATACCAAGACTTTATTGATACCTACTGTTATATGATTCCACAAATGTGAAATATAAAATAAAAACATTTAAAACTGTAGAAATAAAGTAAAGCGTCGCACAGCAATCGGCACTCTCGTAAATTTCGAGTTTGATTTTTTTTTTTTTAATTTTTATTTCTCCCCTTAGTTGAGAGAGATGAGTGAGATAATGATAAATCGTTATTTACGCGTCGCGTAAAGAGCGATTTCATTTCTGGGAAGAAATCTGTCCGACCGATAGAAGGGATTTTGAATATTGTTGCGAACATGGAATGTCGCTTCCCGGCAATGTTAGTCTCATGGTTGGGAAGAGAGTTTTACAGGGGTTAGCATGGAATAACCGACTCATATTGTAAATTTTAAAGTTTAAAACACTGTCTCAAGTGATGCGCATTCATCTGGGTCATTTCAGAAGGTATTTTTCGTATATGTTGAGGATATTGCTAAGTGAATACTCACTTAATGTATTTTTTCAAATCTATAGACAGTAATTCATCAATTCATCAAATAATTAAAGCAAAACCAGGTATACACTTCCCTCAATAACATAAATAGCTCCAATTTTAGCTGACTTAAATTAAGTCTTTTCAATATCTATATGATCAGTCTGTATCCAGAAGTGCTTGAGTAGTTTCAATTATTTCAATACATCATTTACAAGTTCATTTCTAGAGAAGCATCGTAACTCTTTTGTAGCAAAATGTAAATGAATGCATTCAACTCTAAGGAATTCAGACATTTGTGAGAATTTGAAAACACCCATTAAAATGAATATTAAATCCATCTCAACGAAGTGGTTTCAAATGCATTTAGACATTTGATAAGCGTGTCTGTTATAGTTTTATTTGATTCGGAGGCAAAGTTTTCTTACTTAAATTTAGTGAAGGCTGAGAAATAATATTCAATAATGTTTAGAAGTTTCAATGGGGTTTCTTCAAATTCGTTTTTATTCAAATACAATAACAGCTTACAGGAACATGGGAATAAAAATTATATGTTGTATATATGTTTTAATTTTGAGGCAAAGAAAAGAATTACAAGAATGAGAAATGCTGAAGATAATTAATTTTAAATCTTATCTTCTTAGGGAAGATGGTTAGTTGCCTTTCGGAACTACACTTTCAAGAAGGTTTTCCATGACTAGCCCTGTGAGAGAACAATTATTTTGAACATTTAGCTATCAGGTTAGAAAACTTAGCTTTTAAAGTAAATGAATCGCTTTTTTGTATTTAATTATATCTCTGAAATCTTAAGAATACTTTATACATGACTGTTTAAGAAAATATACATATAAATGCGAGCTATCGGCTTTTGAACTGAACATGAAAAACGTAAAAAGACGTTTGCGCCGCTCAGAGGACTAAGCGGTAGTCTTTTGATGATTAAGGAGACACCCAAAAAATGTCCAAAATATCAATTTTTATTTTATTGGCTTGTTTTGTTTACCTTATCTTTTTACTTATTGTATCAAAACTTCAAATTTGTACCTTTAATATTATAGAATTTATTTAGGCTTTTATTTAGGATGACCAATGATAAACATGCGCAAATGACAAATTTAACCGGCTTTTTCTGTATGTCTGACTTTTCTTCATTTTCATGTTTTCAAAATGCTAAGTCTTTTTTTCCCTTTTGATAGAGCTTTTCCAAATTTTTTACTTGTCTTATGTCATATACATGATAAAACTATGCAGTAAATAAGCATTCAGTTGCTTAGTTTTTTTACTATGCAAGATAAAAATTGAGTTAGTACTTTCACGCCTCATTTTAACCAACATAAAACAGTTAAAATCTCTATATTTAAGTGATATTAGGTGTACCTTAAAAATCTCATATACAGTTTTTTGTTAATGATTTATCAATGACTTGGCAAATAATATTTGATGCAGAAATATTCATATTTGAAAAAGTAGTGAATTTTAAAAATTTAAATTTCGACTTAACAACAGATCAAAATGATTTTTTCTTTTAATATGACTTTATACGATTGTTGTGTTTAATAGTAAAAACTTTCAATACTGATTCAAATAAAAATATTGTTAGAGGCTAATGTGTTCCTTAATCAAAAAATTCATTTTTAGCATCTGATGAACGAGTTTCTTTTGGATTTATAAGCCCTTTAATAATGTTTTATGCAGAAATATAAGCTTGTTTTTTACTTCTGCTTGAACCAGATGACAATCGATAATGGCAAGTCAGAAAAGACTTATTAATAGACACACCATTGGGGAACAAGTAAGTGCTCAAAAGGACTTGGCGCCTGGAAGCGGGAATCTCTTCACAATGTTAAGGTTTATGCAACTGATTATTATTGCTTCTGTAAGAATTTGTATTATTCTGTTAAATTTTTTTAAAGAAAAACCTTTATGCCGTGTTGTTTTTCGATAACAATTCTACAAATTTTTATTTTGTTAGTACTACAATTACACTGAAGCAAAATATGGAACAGCATGAAATTGCACTCCAGTATCAGTGTGGTAACCTCAACGAGAATTGAGACCGTTTCTGGCCTTTACAAAATTCCACTTCATAAAACGGTGCGACGCTACAAAATTCAAATTCATAAAATAGTTCCCCAATTCAATCAAAAATGCTCTCAAAATAAATTCGAAATCCCAATTCATTGAAAACGTTCTTCATATTCAATCTTTTACAATCAAATTCAAACTTTAAAATTTCCATTTATAAATAAGTGATCCTTTTAAATTTGTCCTGTCCAAAACAAATATAACAACGAGTATTTTTCAGTATCACATCAAATTACTGCATATATTTGGTTAATGAAATACTTTGATATTTAAATAAATATAAATTGACTCTAATGTAAGGCTGTACATGATAAAAAAATCACAAAAATTTATTTTAATTATTTTTTCCAAAATTCACAAAAAAATATTTATTTTTTTACAAATAATTTCCACGTGGGCCCCTGGATAAAACCTGGATCGACCCTCTGATATCTATATTTTTTCCAATTAACAATGAACTCTTGAACGCTAATTATACATTTTCTTAACTTATAACTTTTCTTGTTCTATACTTTAAATTAGAGCATTTTTAATCAAGATCACTTTAAGAAATATTTCGCGAAACAAACTCATTGCGGCTCTTTCCCACAAATCAATGAATGGTAATATTTAATATTAGAAAATATCTACGCAAATGAGACAGAATCTGCGTTCTTTCAAAACTGTAAGTAACTAAAAAGCAAACGATTCAAATACACTCTTTCCACAACCTGTAAATCCAATTTGAATCCATCTCTACTTGAGTAGTTTCACCTAGATTCCATTAATCAATTAATTACATGGACATTCTTTCTGGAACGTTCATATTCTCTGCAGCAGCCAGAGTGCAAATAAATGCATTCAGTCTTTAATGCTTGGAACATTTCTGTAAACTCGGAAACGTCCACAACAAAAAAATTGAGATATTAGAATTTATCTCAAGATGTTGCTTTCGAAATCTTGCATTTTGATAAGCAAGGCAGCATCTGAATTTATTAGTCGGAGGCCTAAATCATATCTTTATTCACTTCATCCACTCGGCCTCTACTAAAATTAAATTACTCCTCCCGTAGTTTTTGATGGGTAATTTTCCGAAAAAGTCATATATTCAGTTGAAAAAGACAGTTCATTGTGAAGATGAAAATACTTTTCTATTATTTTAGAAGAACACTTTAAAACAGCATTAAATCTTGAACCGCCCGCCATTTCAGCTGAATGCTTTGAAACGGACCCTGTAGCTAGATGGTGTACGCAAATTACCCAAGATTTATCATGTGAAAACGGCAGAGAAAGCTCTTCTCCCTCTGCCTATTGTTCCGTATAACAGCAGGGTGTCATTCCCCACTGCCCCGCTTAACAGGAGGGGTAGGACCATTCAAACTCATGAATCAGTTCACGATGGCAATTGTTGTCTTGTGGCTTTCTCAACCAAGAACTTACTCGTCAGATTTGGAAACGATTCCCGTTTCCAAAGAAGCTTTAGAGAGTGTGTAGGTAGAATTTCTTTCATATTCTTGTTTTTAATAAATATAGAGAAAATTTCTTTCATGTCGATTTAGAGAAATATCACTCATCTAAATGCATTTCGAAAAACAATAATTCTTTCTGCTTTCAATCAAAGAATTTTACTTCAGTTTTCTTTCTATTTTTTTTAGTATTGCTTCTTTATAACATATTTTGTATATGCCTCTGATTAAAAATATACATTATATTTTTAAAAAATGCTATTTCTAATAATACGATAATATACAAATTCTCCAGTTAGAGAGAATGTAAAATGAATTTGTTGTCTTCAATAATAAATAAAAAAGCTTGGTATAATTTTCGTCGTTCCCGTGTTTTCATTCATTTTAAGCTTTAAGATATTGAAAAAGGCCTTTGTCAATGGTAGATAAAACACCATATTGCGTTTCAAAAAAATCTCTTCTGAAATAATCAATGAAGATGCGTAGAGATAATAAGATTTTAAACTAAAATGTAACACTAAAATAAGAAAATATGCTAAAAATTCCGCGGTACATGCGTGTAACTTGATCAAAAATAATATTTTCTGTTTTAATGCTCTAAAATATTTCCAATATCAGTTTCTTATTTTATTTATAGACTTGATGCGAATTTTGCAAAGTTGATGTACCTGGTCTTACTTCCTACAGAATTCAAAAAAATATTTCATAAGTCCATTTAGTATTCATAGCAATCGAAACATAAAAATTTTAATTGATGAAATAATATATGAAGAAAAATATTATAGATTTTCCAAGAATTTCAAAGCCTAAATCGTTTATTAACGATCATAAGGATCGTTTGGTGAAAATACTTACGTACATTTTTTTTTTTTTAAAAAAAATAAAAATCGTTTATCTCGGAACATTATAAATTTTTTTAATCAATACAAATTTTGTTACGCAATTTTGTTTATCCCTTCCAGGGCGCTTTCTGAAGACACCTCTTAAGAATTTTTTTTCCATCCACTTTCGGTGATGCAATTCACCAAAATAATTTTCATTATAATTTTCATAATTGATTTCAGTGGAAAATCAGTTTTCTTTCTCATGGATTTATACGCGAAATAAATTTTTTCTTTCAAAGGAAAAAAAATCTTCTTCTAACCAATTTCACAAAATAGACTACTCAGTCAAGCATAATATTTTTTTTTCTTCTTACTCTTTGTTGCAAAATTAGAAAATAAAAGACTTAGAAGAAAAGTCTACTCATTCCAAATTATTCCAATTTATTCTCATTGATTTAATCACCGCGCACTTAGAGCCAAAATGCCCGAATTTTTTTTTTTTTTTCTCGAAGTGTTATGTAAATATGTTTCCTTGCAACTGTCATTTATAAAGAGCCGGTCTGAACAAAAGGGACCTGAGTAAAGTTGATCTATGGGCCTTGAAAATATCGCCCAACAAAATAATTTATTGCCTTTTACATTTATTGTTATTTCACAATTTCCATAATTAAAGACTAAAAAATACATTAAAATAATAAATAATTAAATTATTTTTATAGCAAATATTTTAATCACAAAAAATTCGTTAATAAATCAAACAAAAATAATTGCTTCATATATAAAATTTGGTATTCAACTTAATAAAACATATGGTTTTTCTTTCATTTTATTATAAGCTTTTTATAGTATATACGTTATTATCATTATAATTTTAGATTTTGGTTAATGCGGATTAGATAGATAAAAATGACTAAGCAAAACAATTGTGCGCCTCTAATGCTAGATCTCAAGTATTTTATTATTTTAATCTTGAGGAAGATTTTTTCTGTAGACGCGAGCAAGTATTGCTGGTAATGCTGTCAATATAACTATAGAAATGGTAGTAGATACAATTTAAATAAATTATTTTAAATAAATATTGTGAAATATTTGAAATATTGTGACCTGGAAGGTAAAACTTGACGACAAATTTGATTTCTGTTAAATAAAATGAATGCACCCATTTCGTTTCACCTGATAGAGAGGCGTGTGGCCTTGTGCGGGGTGGCATCTTTCGAAACCCCCCTCCTCTGTCTCTGAATTCAAGATTCCTTTCTAAATAAAACATAAAATTCCTCCCATTATTTTTTTGCAAATTCATGTTGTAGAAATGTAGTACCTCCCTGATTTTATGAAGATATATTAAAAACGTTTGAAAAACTTGTGCTAAAATTAAAATTATAAAATGTGAAAAGGAAGTTTCAATTGGAGTTTCAAACATGGAAGCTAAAAAACAAAAACAACTTTTAACTTTGCTGTCAATTGAATGAGAAAATAACCCCTTTCAATTTTTCTGTCGATTTACGATAGCACATTCATCTTGTATTGAAATAAAATGGCCTGTATGAATGGGATTTTCTTGTATTTTGGATTATCATGTATTGTTAAAGGTTAAACTCATTATTTCTTCATATTTAAAAAACAAGTTCAACTCATCATTTCTTCATATTAACAAACAACTATTTCTTCATATACAACAAAAAATAAATAAATAAATAGAACTAGAAACCACCGGAGTGGCCTCCCTAAACTTTCTCGTGTATACTTCCTCAAAAATCTCCTATTACTCTCCCAGGGATAAAAAAATTCGAACCCACTGTAACCCAGAAATGAAATGAGTATCAGAAGGTTTTTTCATTGTAGATTTATAGTGATCGTAACATTTAGGTGAAGAATCATTCAGAGATGCGTATCATTAAAACTTATAGCAATATTTATCACACTCTAGCAAGTCTGCCATAAGGTTTGAGGCGTGCGCGAGCAAAAAGAAACAGGAGAAAATGAGCCTGTTCGTTACCGCTGAATAGCTTGCGTATGCTCAGAAATTGCTTCCAGTACGCAAGTAAAAAAATTGAATATAATTTGAGCAACTTTTTTAACCGGGGATTGAAACGAAATTTGGGGCACAGATCTTGCAATTAATGTTAGTCAAAACGTCATACCAATTCCTTATATATCTGCCAAAGGGTTTATGAGATATACTTACAAGTATGCGATTATACAGACAGACTATCATCTTTCGATGTGATTTGGATCCAAACTTTGATAAGGATGTACATTCATGATTATAAATTGTGTACCACTTACTCCATTCAGCTATTCGTTTTGATGTTATAGTGTTCACATGATCGCAGACAGATTAAACAGGCAGACTCTCCTGTAGATGGATGGTCCAAAATTTGATAGAAACCTACAAATTACGCGTCAAGATCACATACCAAATCTCATCCCGTAGTTTGATAGTTTTCAAGTTATCGTGTTCACAGACACACAGAGAGGCCAAAATTCCAAAATTGTGTTTTTCTGACTAAGGAAGCTTCAAACGTGGAGATTCACACAAATCTTGAGTTCGAATTTTTTCATACTTTCTCTTTAGGCACGAGAAAGTAAAAAAGATAATCGACTGATCAGCAAACTTATTTTACAATTATGCTACTACCCACCTAGTTTAGTTTTAGGATATTTAAATTGAATCAATCTTTCAAAATACTTTATATTTTAAACTTATAAAATAACTTTGATATGTAGTCAAACAATAAAATGTTCGGAAATAAGTAAAATTTTATAATGAAAAATGCCCAATGTAAAGATTGGAAAAACACATATTTTCGTTTGTTAATAATAAAAAAAAATGTTTCATCTGAAATGGGCGCAATAATAACAAATAGCAAAAAATATTGAAATACAAAAACAAACGGAACTACATTATTAAATTGTTATAATATTAAATTTCCTTTTGGAAATATAAAAGAAAAGTTTGTGTATAAATAACTATAAAAAAGAGACAAAATTATATTGCAATTTATCTTCAAATGACATATCCACTTTGGGGACTGTCCTTCCTGCCGCACGTAAAAGAGGACCATATGATGCCTGAGCAATTGAACCTGGTTGAGGACTGAAACAATGCTATCTCTTTCTTTATTCTGCCTGGAAACAGTGGACCTCCAAGTATAAAGGGATTTCTTATCAACTAGATCCATCAATTATTTTTTACTTTCTGCATACGAAGTAGAAAAAAAAGAGAAAGTATTGTAATCGTCAAAAAAATTCGAACTGAGAGATTTCCCAATGAATTCCACGTTTTAGACCTCCGAGTCCGAAAAAAAACAAAATTTTGGAATGAATGTCTGTCTGTGAATACGATAACTCGAAAACTATTAGAGTTGTTGAGTAGAAATTTGTATGTGATCTTTTACACATAATTTGTAGGTTTCTATCAAATTCTTGGACAAAATCCATTTGGTGAAGTCTACATCTGTCTGTCCAAGTTCATGTAAACTCTTTACTACAAAACTTAAATAACTAGATGGTTAAAATTTGGTATACAGTTTGGCTAGAAATGTAGGTCCGTATAAAAATTTTGGGCTAAATCCGTCAGCAAGGTTGACTGTCTGTATAATCGCATACTTTTGTGAACGCTATAACTTCTTTAACAAAAATTACTTAGATAACTTAAATTTTGTAGTCTTGAAACCATAATTGCAGATTTGTTCCACTTTGTTTAAATTTGTTTAAAAAAAGGCGTTGAAATGGTTTTTTTCTACCCTACGCAAAAAAAGGTGAACGCTGGATGAGGTTCCTCCCCTAGTGAATACACTGCATTACCGGGCAAGTTTTGGAGGCCACTCGCTAGTTTAACAGATCTTGAGTTATTAAAACCAGAAAAATTACAATATATTTCTTTTTAGAAAATTATGTATATTTTATGCCTTTTACATAAAAGTTATTTGAAAGAATTTTTTAAAAAAGGATAAAAAAATACCATTAATTCTGCAACTGTCATGGCGCGAGGCTACGTGCGGTCGTACCTGTTCGCACTTCGGGCTTGGCCCCAGAATGACCTGTTTGAATGGTGCACGTAACAGCAACGCCTTAATAGAGGGGAACAGCAATAGTAAAAGAGAAGTAACTTGAACATTACATGGGCCATTTTAAAGCGCCTTGTTATTTTGAAACATCTCTACAGTTTGACTTCTAGTTAACTTTTCTTCTTCACAAACGATGTATCTTTCTTTCAATGGTGGATCACGAACATATGTTTATCATATGGCTAAAAGAGGGTAATTTAATAATTGAAATGACTCTTCCAATAATACTGAAATAGGTTCACATTTCAGTACCCTAATGTTGTTTGTAATAAAAATTAACTTCAATTTGCATTTCATATAGCCAAAAAGTATGAAAAAAATTCTATATGCGAAGAGTGGGCGCGAATAAATTCTACTTTACAAAGAAACTAGCTACTAAACCCAGTTGCCTGGATAAAAAAATTTTATGTGAATTAATGTAACTGTTTTAAAAATTTTAATGTAAAATTTTAACAAATAAAATAATTTTGGTAAAAAAAACTAATGTAAAAAAATTCTAAGTGACTATGTACCTAAAAAAATAATTTTAATGAAAAAAATTATTTTTGTATAGAAAATTAAAATGTCTAAAATTCTTTTGACGTCTGAAACGTTTTATATTTGTTGGTTTTCAAATTTTGTCCAATTATTAAAGCAGAGAAAGATTTTGATTAAATATTTAGGACAATTAATTAAATATTATTTTTTTCACTTTTAGAAAGTATTAAAATAATCCAGACCAGTAGTTGTTCCTGATATATAAATCTTTATTAATCAGTCTGCTCTTAAACTTTTCCTAGCGTACCATGAAATGTGTTCTAGCAGTAGCTCGTATAGAATTTTGTTCAACAATAAAAGCATTGTTATAAATTATAAAATTTATATACAATTAATTTTTTTAAAAAAAAATTTAAAGTGATAAAGCAAACAAATCGGAAATGAAATTTGAGTCACTGGAAATATTGTTTTTCGAAAATTTAATACAGCATCAAAATTGTTATTGTGAGATACATTTTCGAAAGATATACAAAAACGCAAATCTTGCTTAATTCTTAATTAACTAAAGTTTTAATTAACTTGTGTGCTTTGAGTAGTTGATTTATTATCTTATATTAAATATTTACAAAATAAACAGAAATAAAAGTAGATTAGTTCAAAGTCCCAATCACTGGTTTCTATAAATTTATTTTAATTTCAAATCCCTCTACATGTAATCATCAAGTTTTATCAAATTTAAAAAAATAGTATGGGATGAAGGAAAAATTACACATTTTAAAAAATTTAGTATCAGTGAAAATTAAAAAGTTTCAATGACATTATATTTTTTTTGAAACAAATTGTCTGAAATTAGACAAGTGGAAAAAAACGGTTTCTAAATTTCTAATTATCTGGAACTTTGAAATGGAAAAGTTGGACAATAATAAATTCCTCTTGTTTTAAATAAGTTTGCAAAATTTGGCTCTAATAGGTAATGTGGTTTAGAAGATAATATATATCTACATAAATAATCTATAATTGGTTTTATTTATATTAAGATACTAGCTGATATGCTCTGGGGCGTTGATTAAAGTTACTCTCTGCGTCTAATATTTGTGAAAAAAATACTTTTATATAAAAATACTGTACGCACAAAATCTTTTATCGTCTTAAACGTTTTAGTGAATTGAAATGGAGAATAATTGACCGCAAGATTTTTAAAATTTGACGATAGCTAATTTCTGCCACCCATAGATAAGGTTTAAATAAAGGTTTAATAAATGTTTTACAAAAGCCGAAAATTTTCAATTATAAAGCATAAAATAAATTAGATAAATAAAGTTGTTCCCGATAAAAAATTTTCTTAATCAACCTGTGAACTGTCTTCTTTTAAACTTTTCTTATGGCACCAGAATCTGCTAATAAATTCTGGCAACAGTTCGTATGCATTCTTGTTATTTAACATTAAAAACCAGACAAATCCTCTTGCAGCTGCAACTAGAAATGATAACAAAATTTTAAATAATCCCATTTTACCTATATATGCCCAAGGCCTTGCACCCCTGTCAGGGCAAGAAACAAACAACCCACACTACCTCTCTCACAATAACTGTCAGGCGCGAAAGAATAATCAATCACCCCCCCCCCCAACTGTTAGCTGTCAAAAGATCTCCCCACCTGCTAGTGTGTTACCTACCTTTCTCTAGAATGGGAGGTGATTGTATGGAACCATGCACCGTACTGAATCTCGATGCATGAAGTCTCGCGATGAAATAAATACAATCTTTCAGGAAATTCAAATATCCCTGAACTATCTGCTGCTCGGGGATAGGCTCTGGAGAAGCTTTCTATGATTCTTGCCAAGGCGCTTCGGCCCAACACTGTACACTGAACTACACCAGAAAAGATCACGACCTGTCAATCTTTCGCTAAAGCTTATTATAAAAGAAAATAAATAAATAATAATAATAACAATCTATTAAAAACTAGATGCCAGCACTATCACTGCGATCTGCAGCACCCCAAATTAAGTCCTACTTGCTCTTTCTGACATGACTTTCTCTTTCACATCACAGAGTGTGGAGACCTCATTCCTTAAATCTATTTATAAACAATCTTGTTTATGATAATATATATATATATATATATATATATATATATATATATATATATATATATATATATATATATATATATAATAAGTCACCACATCAATATGCGAACCTGATCTGTTTTCCACCAATTAATGCAAGAATATTATCCTAATTTATAAAAAAAAGTTTATTCTCCTGTCCTTTTAAATTAAATGTCTGTTACCACCACTATATTGCACTTGAATTGGAAGATTGTGCCCCTTGAGGCTGTGCGCTTCCAATGATCCTCCCACACACATGAACATATTTTTGCAAACTGTGTGTAAATTAATCTTGACAAATTCTTTTAAAAAGAGTAATAAATGCAACACAAAATGAAATTGTGTTAAAAAGCTTATTTTTAAACTTAAATTGAGTATAAGTATATTTTGTTTATTTGGAAAGATATCGCCGAAAAGACAAAATATTGATTAATTTTTATTTTTGTAATTAAAAATAAAGGTTTAGTAGTTCGAAGTCACACTGCTGTTTAGCAATGAAGTAGCATCTATAAATTTGCTGGGCAATACGTGTAACTGAACGAAGCAATTT
>BGPR01003825.1:100014-126699 GCA_013235015.1 Araneus ventricosus | reverse complement strand
TTTTCACCTCCGGTTTAACCTGGCAGTTATAACCGCTCAAAATATCTGATTTTGAAATAACCGGTTTTCGGTTATTCTCTAGTGATTGGCCGGTAGCCGTAGGATGGCGGTAATGAAGATAACCGGTTTCGGTTAATCAGGTTTCTAATTGATTGGCCAGTACCCGTGAGATTAGCGTGTGAGAAAATAACGGTTTTCTGTTATTCAGGTTTCTAATTGATTGCCCGGTACCCGTATTAGGATGGCGGTAATGAAAATAACCGGTTTCTGTTATTCAGGTTTCTAGTGGTGCAGTACCCGTACTAAGGATGGCAGTAGTAGAAAATAACCGGTTTTCGATTATTCAGGTTTCTAATTGATTGGCCGGTAGTACTGAGATGGCAGTAATAGAAAATAACCGGTTTTCGATTTATTCAGTTTCAGTGATTGCCGGTACCGTACTAGGATGGCGGTAATGAGAAATAACCGGTTTCGGTTATTCAGGTTTCACCTCCGGTTTAACCTGGCGGTTATAACCGCCAAAATATCTGGTGAAATAACCGGTCTTCGATTATTCCAGGTTTCTAATTGGCCCGGTAGCCGTACTAAGGATGGCGGTAATGAGAAAATAGCCGGTTTTTTGGTTATTCAGGTTTCCTAATTGAAGTTGGCGTACCCGTACTAAAGGATGGCCGTGTGGAAAATAAACAGTTTTCGATTTATTCAGGTTTTCTAATTGATTGCGGTGCCGTATTAAGGATGGCGGTATTGAGAAAATAACCGGTTTCGATTATTCTAATTGATTGGCCGGTACCCGTACTAGGATGGCGGTAATGAAAGAAATAACCGGTTTTCCGGTTATTCAGTTTTCTAATTGATTGCCGGTGCCTGAATAACCGAAAACCGGTTATTTTCGCATTATCGCCATCCTTAGTACGGGTACCGGCCAATCAATTAGAAACCTGAATAACCGAAAACCGGTTATTTTCTCATTACCGCCATCCTTAGTACGGATACCGGCCAATCAATTAGAAACCTGAATAACCGAAAACAGGTTATTTTCGCATTACCGCCATCCTTAGTAGTACCGGCCAATCAATTAGAAACATCTGGACTTTTATGTAAAAGCAGCTTACAGGAGACAGCAAGAATTGCAGGTGATGGAGGGGAGAAGGTTGCCGTTGGGCATCCCAGAGAAGTGTAGGAAAACAAACTTCTCCGATGGAAACAGGTTTTGAAGAATGAAAATATTGATCTAAGGTTTGTAACCCATGGCGAAACCGTGTTATCATGTTTTCAGGCTCATTTCAAAGACAGATAATTCGTATTTACATTTTCTTCAACATCCAAAGACAAAACAGTCTTAAGATTTCAAAGATTTGATTGAAAAAAAAACACACAAAAAACATAGCATCGAAGGGAGGCTGTTTCTACGAAACTTCCGCTGGGATTGAGGGGTGTAAACTTACAACAAAATTTTAAACACGATTGTTCATCAAATGGGTTTGTCAGCCTCCCACCCGCTCCTACACATACAATACTACCCTTGTATAATTATTATATAGGCATGAAGTTTTTCTGAGGGCTGTAGATTCAGGAACCTTAATTGTTTTTTCGATTACAATTAGGAATTTTAGAAATATTCACTTTTGAATCCCCCTGTATCTTCTAAACTATTGATACTTTTAGTGTAGGAAATTTTATGTAGTTTTATTTTGTAATTGAGTGTTTTTCGCTAGAGCCCATAGTTTTCGAGATTTTAAAGAAAAATTCGACGGGAGGCTGTCTCTGAGAAACGGCAACATGGGATTGAGGGGCGTAAAATTCCACTTCAAAAAATCACTTTCCTGACTCAATTTGGCAGTTTCTAGAAATTTCTACCAAACAAAATTCGGAAAATACAGTTAATATGCCGCTCACAACCGACTGCAGCAAGCCACTGAGGCTGCCAGACAGTTAGGTATGAGAAGGCGCGGGAAGCTAGGTTGGTCACTGCGTACACGCGTATCGGTCGCTGTGACGTCATCAAGATCCTTCGTGATTTTCACCAACTTTGCAACTCGACTGTGACTAAACCGTAATTCCAAATTCTAAAATTCGTTTTGCGATCTTCAATGCCCACCTTTCTCTGTTCAATGAAACTAAAACCAACTCTCTATGTCATTTGGTTGCTGAGCTATAAGCGTTTAACATTACCACGAAATTCGACGTAATTCAACAATTTTTGAGTAATATTTCGAGCGATTGATGAATGAATTGCCTTAGTCTGCGTGCGCGCACATTGGCCGTTATGACATCATCAAAATTTTTAGTGATTTTCACCAACTTTTCAGCTCGACTGTGACTAAACCGTATTTCCAAATTCTGAAATTCTTTCTGAAATCTTCAATGTCCGTCTTTCTCTGTTAAATGAAACTAAAACCAACTCTCTATGTTATTTGGTTGCTGAGCTATAAGCGTTTAACATTACCACGAAAAGCGTCATAATTTTTTCCTTGCCCGACACCCGACACTCTCAAAAATTTCCGTAATTTCACTGCCACTGCCCATCAATTTTACGGTCAGCGGCCGCTTTTTCCTTTTTATGAGCATAACCCCTATATTGTTGTAAGATATTTTCGATTTTAGGGTCAGATTCCTTTAATTTTCCCTTCTTTTATCACGAACGCTTTTCATTGGTCAATCGGGATGACGTACCAACCTCAAGATAGAGCGGGAAGGATAAGAACGTCATTTGACCGTATTCTGTCGACATTTCCATCAAATTTACACCCCTGACTTTCCCGAGGAAGTTCTGGATCAACTATTTATTAATTAGAAGGTAAGATAAGTATATTGTTCTTTAGCATTTTGTTGTTTCTTTAGTTTTTTGTTTTATTTTTAGAACTTCGTTATTTCAAACGTAACGTACAGTGGACTGCTTTTAGTTCAGTGTTTACTGTGATGAAATATATTTCTCAAGATTTTAAGTTTCTGCCATTAGATGTTCAGATTTCTGTTGCTTATATCAAAATACTTTTGTTGATGGCAATTATTGCAGTATTTAATTTGAAGAACATTTTTTTTGTTTAAGAGTTCTATTTTTTTCCAATTTCACGTCACCCCAAAATTGAAATAATACATAACAGGAGAGAAATCATTTGTTTAGCAATAGATAATTGCTTAATATATGTGTTAATTTCTCGCTAATGCTTTATTTGTTAAAATAATATTTTGTGAGACAAATTTGCAAATTTCCGTACCAAAAGTTTACAAATTATATTCTGAAACCGTGTTATATTCCTTCTTTACAGTAATTTCGATTATAATTAGCATTCTATAGTAAAAAAAAAATGAATTTCTGTTTAGAGTTTTATTTGCTTTTTATGTACCTGCAGCAGTAGTTAAACTATTTTTCAGCAGAATTTTCCCAAATACACTGTAATGCACTGTAAAACTGATTTTAATAATTCATCAGGTGAAATAGATTAACTGCTATAGAACAATCACACTTTCTATTCACACAGTAAATTCTATTTATACATGTATTCTACATATATGTGTTCCTCTGTGTATGTATATGCAAATATATATGTGTGTACAGTGACGAAACTAGGCATTCTGGCGCCGGGGGTTAAAATATGCGATTAGCGCCCCCTACACCAACCCCGAACACCAACAAATACCACATAGATTAGTTTGCCTAAAGTCTTAAGGTATCCGAACACGTTGAAAAGTGGATTTTCGGCCAAAATTCCCATTTTTTAATTTTTGATGATTTGGATAGTTCATTCCTTTACCTTTCTAAAACATATTTACTTTTGTCGGTACGTTAATTAGAAGATGAGATATTAATTTTTTATAACAAACCGAAAACCGGAAGTGGGCGTTTAATTAACCAGAAGTTGTCATTTAAAGGACAGAATCCTGTCAAAAATTCTTTTAAACTGCATTTTTTCAAGTTAAAATGATGTTAGTATACTTTTAGGAATTTTTTAAAGTTTAGATACTTAATTTAAGCGCGTGGCAAAACTAAAATTTGATTTTTCTCAAAACTAGATGTTATGCATAATTTTCACACTTCAAACATGATAACTCAAGATCTTATCATTCGATTGTTCTGAAATTTTGTGAACACTTTCTTCAAATGTGTCTCTAGTGAATGTACTAGAATAATGTATATTGTAACAATATTTTTTTAATTATGGTCTTTTATCTGAAAAATGACATGAAAAATTTGCTGAAAATCTTATGATTGTTGGATTAGCTCTAAAATTTTTATTTATTCAAAGAATGTTAAGATTCTAGTATAAGCACTAGTCCATAGTATGTAGTGTATTTTAGTTTTAATTTTATTTGAATTATTACAAAAGTTTGACCTCTAGCATGTTTGTAGTTTTTGAGAATTTCCTCTAAAAAGCAGCAGAAATTCAAGATTTTTGAAAATTTATAATAATTTATACTCAAAAATCATACTCTAATATTAATCTTTATTAATTATTAATTTATAATCTAAAAAACATATTTTGGTGTTTCTATTTCACAATTTTAAAAAGAAGTGCTCCGAACGTGTTCGGATACCTTAATTAAAATCTACCGTTCTATACTAAAAAAGGACTAACACTTATTAATATGTTTGTAAGTATTTGATAAAGGAAAAGAAACATGCTTAGAAAATAATTTTGTTTGACCTAATACAAATATGCTAAGTTTAAGTTTTACATAGTGTTTATTAGAAAAAAACACGTGCAATAATATAACAATGATATTATCCGAACTAAGTGTTCCACTTGAAAAATTAATGTTTCAAACAATTTTTCAGATGGATAGGTTTTCCTTTTAATAGTAATTCTATAATCACATAACTAAATCCAAGGGCAGTTCCTGTAAGCATATCACTTCACCCTGTACTGTTCATAACGCCAAGTCGTGTTCTTCCTATAAGCCACTAGATATTACAGACCAGCAGATGTCACTAAGGGGCTGTCCATAAATGATGTCACATTTTTTTTCAATATTTTTGACCCCCTTTGTCACATGTCACGCTATATTTCATAAGCATATACTTGCAGTTCAGAAACAAAGCACTACGTTATAGATCATATATTAAATTTTATTTTTAAATTTTAACTATGTATTTTAATGACATTTGTGAGCATAACAATAATAATGATTGTATGTGTACTTATTTTGTTTGAAATGAGATTAAGGCTTACAACAAAAAACATAATTATTATACAATAGTAATAAAATATTAATATAAAAGAGCAACTGAAAACAGTAGTATTTTGGAATTTGATATATTTTGCTTTAAATCTTATCTTTACTTTATGAACGCAAAATACTCTTAAATAGATTGAATTTTTTAAAAAACGCCTCAATAAGATCAACCTGTTTGTGCCACTACCAGTTCTACCACTCGCCCGGGTGGGGCGAAGTATCTTCTATTGGACATTTCAAGGGTGTGACAGGGGAAGGTTTTCTTCTAATGGTGAAGAATTTTTGCTGCTACCATATTCTCAGAACCTACCCTGAATGAATTTTTCGAAAAGAAAGGAATATACGAGAGAAAAAAATCACATGAAAGTTGTTTTAACCCCGATTATAAAAATACCCCCAAATTCTGGTAATTTCAAAATAACTTCAAAATATAATCTGCTGATTTTAAATGTTTTTATTTTAACCAAAATGTGTGATGTCACACTTCTTGTTACCCCCTCCCTCCCCTTTGTCACAAACTGTCACAATTTCACAAACCCCCTCCAAGCGTGACATCATTTGTGGACGGCCCCTAATCCGATTCCTGATCAAAGAGCTGGGGGTAACCCCCCAACACCAACACCACCATCCAGCAAGACAGTCAGCCAGTGAACTTCCATCCCTTCCCTTGCCTCCGTATAGAGACTCGAACCACCAAAATCCAGCAGCACAAATCGCCAAGTATTCAACTTTTCTTACCGGGGATTAGCCCCTTTGGGGGCCATGGGCCCCAAAAAGTACTTTGTCGTCCGGTTTACTCTGTTAACCATTTAACACTCAAATTATTTTAGTGTAATTATCCTCTTCTTTGCTGCAAAAATTGGTATCACATCATGGTAAGAAATCTTTGATGCCTTCTCATATTCAATATAAATCACTGCAAGATTAGAAAGGCGGTCTTGCTTGGTTAAGTTTCTTAAATAGTTTTTTTATGATTTTAAGTTTGCTAAAACTTCTCTCATTCAATGCAACAGAAACTGGTCGAGTCAGGTAGATTCTTAGGGCCGTGGTCAAATTTGAATAGTTTTCATGAAGACCAGTTGTATATAAATAATTTAAGAAGTCAAGGGCAATAGAATTTAGATTACTCTTTTTACTTTCTCGTATACGAAGTATACAAAGAGAAAGTTTTGTAATCGTCAAAAAATTCGAACTCGAGATTTTGACGAATCTCCACGTTTTAGACCTCCCTGAGTCCGAAAAACACAATTTTGGAATTATGTCTGTATGTCTATGAACACGATTACTCGAAAACTATTAGAGCTACGGGGATGAAATTTGGTATGTGGTCTTTAAACATAATTTGTACGTTTCTATCAAATGTTGGACAAAATCCGTCCACGGGAAGTCTGTCTGTCTATCTGTCCGCGGCCATGCGAACACTATAACTCAAAAACTTGAATAGCTAGATGAATAAAATTTGGTACACAGTTTTACCATCATGAATGTAGGTCCGTATCAAATTTTGGGCCAAATCCGTCAAAGGGTTGACTGTCTGTCGGTCTGTATAGTTGCATACTTGTAAAAATTATATCTCCTAAACCCTTTGGCTTAGATAAATAAAAATTGATATGACGTTTGCTAATATTAATTATAAATCTGTGCTCAAATTTCTCTTCAATCCGTTGAAAAAAAGGTGTTCAAATTGCATATTGGTTCAAAATGCACATTGTGACTCTGTATTGGCGAGCGTTTCGCTTATTTTACTCAAGATAGTATAGTTGGCTTTTGACCTTGGCGGTCTACGAAATTGTAGCTTCGAACGCGCTTCGTTTCTTCCCTTTTGGTTCTTTTTTCTCCTTTTTGGCGAATTCTGATCCTACTCGGATTATTTAATTTCCGTTTTGTCGTTTCAACGTATGCTGTACAAAACTTGTTGCGTTCTGGGAATAGAGCAGATTCGAAATTTTTATCCGAGCGAGTTTGCGAGGAACTGACTTAATTTCGCTTATTTTTTTTATCTACACTGCGCTAGGGGTTTTAGCTTATTTTTTTTGCCCCTACATGTGTTAGGAGTATACGAGAAAGTTTAGGGGAGATCACTCCCGCTGGTTTGATTCATTTCCAGCTAAATTGTCGCTACCTATCAGAGAATACTTGAAACTCTCTATTTCAACAGATAGTGTTTCCTTGTCCACGTAGTCTCGGTACGAATTTACCAAAGTAGTAGCCTTCTCTTTTAAAGTTTTGGTATCAAGATTCGTTAGTTGTTTGGGAGACAAGAATCCGAAAATTTCATTCACCTTTTGCAATGATTGGAATCGTCTCTCTAACTCAGCTTCTATTCTATCCTTCACTTGCAGTAAGGCAAGTTTGAATTTTTTATGTTGAGAAATTTCAGAGCTTTCATCTCTTCACATTTTTCGTCAAATAATCTTATCTTCTTCTTCTTCCTTACCTCCTTAAAAGACGGGTCTACATTAAGAGCAAGACAAGGTTGTTTTGCTTCTTCGAGGATTTCATTCACAATTGTACTTCTACAATCTTTTATTGGTGCATTCAGTCCTTTTAAGAGGTTGCAGGTAACATCAATGGCTATGTCCTCTTCTTGAAGCATTTTACTGACGATGTCTATTTTTTTAAATGTTTTCTGCCAGAAAACACTAAGTAAAAGCTACAACTTCAAAGTCTGAATATTTTTCAAAAGTGAAACAGCCTCAGATTTCTTTCCAGGGCTTGATGCTGCATCTAATACCAGGTGATTACAAGCCTCTACAAACTTGTCCAAGTATTTGTGGACAGCTTTGTTACAGCCTATCAACGAGATGACCACCGACTGTCACTTTCTTTTTTTCAGTGCCAGTGGTGAAATCAACAGACACATCTTAATTTTACGTAATTATTTAATAACATTACAACTGGTTTTGATTCCGGCCTAGAATTTAAAAAGAAAATAAAAAGTAAAACATAATTAAAAAAAATTATGCTATTTTTTTTATTTTTCTCATACATTTTTCACTCCCCTGGGCTGACGCCCACTATGGAGGGACGTAAGTTTACGTCAAAATATGGTTCATTCACCTTACAAGCTAATTTTTCTAATCTTAAAACTATAAGATCAAAATAATTGGGCACTCAGATGGTTTAAATAACTATCTGTACCTTTACATTCAAAACATTGCGGTTTATTTCGCTGTACACTTATGTACAAGGAAGTCTGCAGTAAAATCCACATCCGTGAGAGGCATGAAAACATACTTTGGAATGATATCACCTAAGCAAAGCAGTAGCAAGCCGTGGAAAATACTTTTTAAATTCTAGCATACGAAGTATGCAGGGTTCCCACTCATGTTGGAACCATGCATTTCGGAGTTGTTGCAACGGCGGATTCTCAACAAAGTCGGTTATTACATCCTGCAGAAGCTCACCACCGTTGCACCACCTCCGAAATGTATGGTTCCAACATGACGGCGCCCCTTTCGCATAAGCAGTACCTAATGGAGACATTCCAGAATCAAATAATCGGGTATGGTGGTTTCACAGAGTGAACCCTGCGCTCACCTGACTTGACCCCATTGGACTTCTTCTTATGGGGACACATAAAAGGACAGGTATATGCGACCCCTCCGCCAACATTGCAGGATCTTCGACGACGCATTGCTGATGCTTGTGCCTCCGTAACACCTGCTATGTTGCACAATGTGCATCGAGAAATCCAGTCCAGAGTGCAAATGTGTATAGTGGCTAACGGCGAGCATTTTAAGCAATATAACCCTCTGACTATAAAGAGTTCTCAAAATCTGAGTACAGTTGTATACGGAGGTTTGCTTACTAATTGATCTGTGGAATGGATTCGTCCGCCCCGTTCCCCCTTTTCTCCTCACTACTGGTGGTGGGAAATATGAATGGCATGCCTTTCATCTCTCACCTCTCCCCTAAGGGTCCCTTTAATGACCACTCGCCGAACTGCCTTCTCCCCCCTTTTGGAATAGCAACCGCCCGAAATCCGCCTTACTAGTATAGAAGTTGCATGGCCGTTTACGGCCGACTTAGGAGTCAGAGTGTTAAATAAATGATCCAGAAGACAGCGACGTGTCTCAGTTTCTTTCTTCCACTCCTTATGACATGAAAATTTTCGAAATCGTGACCAAACAAATGTTCATTTTTTGCATTCTGTTTTGAGTATTAATGTGCGTAAGGTATCTTTTCGTACTAAATGAATTTCGTACTATTGAGTATTAAAACCCAATATAAATAAGCAAGAGTGCTCTACAACTTTCTAATTGACTTTTCTCCCGTATCTTTCACCGTTTACGAGATAGGACCACTAATTCCAAAATTTGCCGATAGATGGCGTTGTAAGTTGTCTAATCGAATAGCGCATAGCCTTCTTACTATACCTAGACACCAACTTTATGGCCTAAGCTGTCACCGTTTAGAAGTTAAGGGGGGTGTAACGGATATAAGTAGGAACCCTGTATCAAGAGAAAGAATTCGTCGCTTAATACGCAACGCCACCCATCTCAATTTATTGAAATTTCAAAGAGGAAAAAAATGAATTTTTCGCAACGAATATTTCTGAACCTTTTTTCACATCTAGATGGAACATGCGGTTTCATGTTGAAGTCAGATGTTAAAAAAATTCAGAGATATTCGTTGCGAAAAATTCAGTTTTAACTTCATTTATGAAATTTCAAAAAATTTAGATAGATGGTGTTACTTGTAGCGACGAACGGTAATCTTCAAAAAATTCCCTCTCTAGATTTCAAAGAATTTACATGAATAATAAGAATAGTAATTCTCTTTGTTGCAAAAGTATTTGGAATTATTTGCAATTGTTAAGGGGACATACGACTGTTAAATCGCGAACATTTTCGATTTTAAGAAAATATATATATATTATTTCCCTGTCTTTTCTGAACAATTTAAAACAATCCGTGTTAATAAATTCCCATAATTATGAAAGTTATAAAGGAATATGTATCAGCTCTTCAACGTTGAATATGGCCATATATTTAAAGCGCTATATCTCAAAATGTGTTTTTTTATATTACGCTCAAGATATCTCAAGAACTATATAATATGTTTACATAAAATTTTTACCGAATGTGTATTTTGAGATGCTCTACAAATTGAACCACATTTTGTACATATTTCTCCAAATAAGTTTTTTTTTCAGTTAGAAAAGTTGAAATTTCAACTATTTTTAACATTTTTATTTTAAATTAGCATATAAAATAGAAATTAAATTTAAATGTTAATAAATTGAGGTTCAGTTTCTTAAAAAGACTGTTTGGATTACTTAGATACGCAAAATGTTGTGTTTAGATAAATATTTTATCCGTAATCATGCGCGCAAGGTGACTATCGCAATTTTTCTCCAAAAATTATACCCATATTTATTATTCTCTCAAATAAATACATGCCAATATGAAGGTTTGAAAATGTGTGTACCATAAGAGAAATGAAAGATATTTTTCTGGAAAAAAAAGTGAGTTTGTGAATTGCATTGTTTCAGATATATAATGTATCGAATTTGACAGTTATAAAACCATTTTTTCGAGTTTTAAGAGACGTATGTCCCCTTAAATTTAAAGAACAATTTAAATTAACTGACATTGGAGGTCATTCATTTCATCTTTTTTCAACTAGCTAACGGTCATTTAAAAAAACCCAATATAAACAAGCAACCATCTGGAATTCAGGAAAAGAAGTTTCCTCCGTTCTGACCTTCAGTATCGAATTAAATTCTTCAGGAATCGAAGATCGCTTCGAACAAACTTTCATTCCATTTCTTATCCGTTATAAGAATGAAATTATATCACTAATAATTGGATATCACGTTGAAATCGGGATAATCTCACTTTTTTATCTTCAATTAAAGTTCACCTTCGTGGATACTTCTTCGGAGTTATTGTTTGCTTATTTCTAAACCAAAACAATAAGATAAAGCTTTTGGGTAAAAAATATCAAACTCGTGTGAGATAGACACGTGAATTCTCAGACGGAAATATCTCGAAAATAAGTAAAGAAATAAACAAAACTCACTAAGAAGTGTGTGGGTTATATATCCTCAAAAAAATCTTTTATGATCACACAAACTGATCTTTTGCTCCTCAAAACATATAGGTAGGCGATCTTTACACATATTCTTGACTGTACATAATTTTTAAGATTTTTATGCGTATTCTTATTTTTGTGTTTTTTGTAATCTTGTGCTTGTGTGTCTTTGACTTTCTGATCCTTACTTTTTTTATGGGTTTTTGATTTAATGCTCTAAATTTTTTTTAAAAAAAATTGTGTTTTTTTTATATTTTAATGTGACGGTATGCAGCATGGACTTTTAGAACTTCAGTGTGTTTTTCAGTGTATTTGTAATTGCGTGTTTTCTTTTTAAATCATTTATGCGTTTACATTTTTATAATTATCTGACTGTGTTCGGAGACATGTTTTTGAAAAATAACTTGTATGTATTTTTTAATGTTATTTTTCAACTGAATATGTTTTAAAACTATCAAAATATTGTAAAATTAGGCTTTCAAAATAATATTAAAAAAAAACCCTGAGAAATTTGAAGAAAAATGACTAAAATATTTGCCTTACGCTAACAACCATAGACAAAATCACATTCTAAATATACATAAATCCTTGTAGGAGTACATTTTCATGACGGTTATCTGTGTTATGCTCTAAAATATTTCTTGTACTTCGAAATAGTTTTGAGATATAGCTGAACATACTTACTAAACTGGTAATTTTTCATAAAAAAAATGCTTTTCGTTTATATTTAAACACTTAAAAATATTACTTGATTTTAAAATTGACCTTAGTTTTTGGAGAAAAACATCAAGGATATTACAGAAAACAATCTCAGAAAATTTCATATCAATACTTGAATAACGTTTTGAGAAATCATTGTTACGGTCGACAGTTTTCCTCAAAAATATCATTTCTTAGAAGACGCATTTAAAGTTTTCATGCAACTTAAAATAATGCTTACAGTTCGGTAATAAAACAGCTGTAAATCCATTTGTAATTCACATAGAGTAAAAAGTGAGACAGTTTTAGAAAGCTGATTAAACAGGCTACAAAATTAAGTCATAAAATTCTTTTGATAATTTCATCAAAAACGACGATTTTAAACCAGTCGGATGCCTTAATATGATTTGAGCTTTGAACTTCTGTATTCTCTGCAGTCACTTTTTTACTTTCTCGCATACGAAGTATACTAAGAGAAAGTATTGTAATCGTCAAAAAATTCGAACTCGAGATTTTGACGAATCTCCACGTTTTAGACCTCCCTGAGTCCAAAAGACACAATTTTGGAATTATGTCTGTCTGTCTCTGTGTCTGTGAAAACGATAACTCAAAAACTATTAAAGCTAGAGAGATAAAATTTGGTACACAATTCTATTATCATGATTGTAGGTTTGTTTCAATTTTTGGACCAAATCCGTCGAAGACTGTCTGTCGGTCTGTATAATCTCATACGACTCGCCATATTTTGTATCTGCGCACGACGTTTGTAAGCTTCGGGATATTACTAATGTTTTCAAACATGAATTGCAACAATATTTTTGTTGTTGTAAATAAAATTCAAACCGATCTCATTATTTCAGCAAATCTTTTATTCACGCGCTTTTGCAATTGTTACGGTTGTGATAGTACAAATTGTTTTCTTGAGAATTTAACTCCAAAGCTGAATTTTCACTTTAGTATTCATTTCATTGCCTATTTTATCGCACCTGCTTTAAAGTAATATTTTTTTTAACGTGGCAACAGATATTTGATTTCGGGTTTGTTTCTTTTTTTACTTTCTCGTATGCGAAGTATACAAAGAGAAAGTATCGCAATCGTCAAAAAATTCGAACTCGAGATTTTGACGAATCTCCGCTTAGAAAATTATACGAGAAAGTTTAGGGGAGACCACTCCCGCTGGTTTTTCTGTGTGTTTTAATTCACTTTGTGGCTTGTGTTCTTTGTGTGTGTTTGATCATGCACTCTGTAATTTGAGTCATCTCTGTAGTGTGTGCTTTCTTTGAATAAAATAAAAATAGATAAAATAAAAAATAAAATAAAATGCGTCGATAATGCCTGATTTAAAATGAGAAATTTGTATCGTTTTTTACCCGCTGCAGATAACGAGAAGATAAAAGAAATCTAATTGAAGTCAACACTCTCTTTTTACTTTCTCGTATGCGAAGAAGAGAAAGTATTGAAAAAAGTCGGAAAAGAAAGCTAAAAAGTGGGAATATCGTAGCAGAAACGCCTCGCTTTCGCGATTATTTCCGTTAAGTACAGTACAAGTTTTTTTGGATTTGCGATTTCAAAGGCATTTTGATAACCTGGGTTACGGTTAACCCGAGTTCGGTTAACCGGGGAGTTTTACTGGATTTAAATTCATCGACAGCCTAACGCAATTGTCTTTTAGAGATTTCAATTAATAATTTCTTTGCGTATATTTAAACTCAACGTTCCACAATTTATTTGTTGTTCAGCCGGAATTGTGCGTATCTCTATACACTAGAGCAAAAAGAATTAAACTACACTCGAGTCCCGATAATCCGAGTTGATCGGGACTGACACCAACTCGGATTACTGAAAACTCGGATTATGCGGACTACATAATAAAATCGAAGAGAAAAATTCAGTTTTATATATGTGCGCATAACTGAACAAGAAATATAAAAAAATTTTTTTTAGTCAATTCCTACTTAGGTGATTCGAGATATAATGAAAAATGTACTGCGCATGCTCAAAGATATGGCTGAAATATGGAGGTGCTTCGATGATCCCATGGGCCATCCATATACCCAAGAACCAAGTCTGTAATGTTAATAGTTTTCGAGATATAATGAAAAACGTACTGCGCATGCGTCATGCAAAATATGAAATGACAGACAAACAGACAGACAGACACACAAGAAAGCGAATTAATATTGCATTGTCATCTAGTTCTGAGCTATGTTTAAAGTTTCAAGTCTCCAGCTCATCGGGAAGTTAGTTTAAAATCGATTGCAAAATTTGAATAAGATATATAAATCTATACTTATAAAAGGCAATGTTTGTGTGCGTGCGTGTGTGTGTGTGTGTTTGTCTGCGATGTCCAGACGAATCTATCGCACTTACAGCCATAAAATTTGGTACACAGGTAGTCGTAATGGTGACTGAATGCACCTCGAAGCCGAAATTTTAAATTTTAATCTAGATTTTTTTTTATTTAATGTTTTGTGTTGTTTTGGGTGATTTTTCGCGGTTATTTCTCAATAGAATGATTTCAAATAACTGTACGATAAAAATAGATATACCATCGGAAAGAGCACGCGATTTCCGTTCTAATGAAGTTAGTTTTGAATTCCTAACGCAATTTACTGAATTTCGAGAAATTTTTTAAAAATACCCAGTTTTGGCATCAAGATGTTAGTTTTGATTTTAAATTTGTTGCATCCGACTTTCTAATAACACTATTATTTTCAATTTTTTTCAGCTTATAAGTAGAACGGTTGTGTCAGATTTAAAACAACAACGGTTAAAATATCTTTTCAAGTTTTTATTTAAATTAATTTTTTTCTGAGCGGTTGAGAGTTATTTTTATGGAGAGAGTTCCTCGCGCGGCACGGCACTTCGGAACGAGATGGCTATGTGATTGGTTGAAGGGGAGGTGACGTCATAACCTTGAATTGAATGATTGATTATTATTTTCGGCAGTATCTTAATGTATTTATTCATCTCGCATACTTAGCTTGAAGTATAATAGTTTTCAAGCTGCAATTTTTTATTATTGTTTATCGTGAAAAAAAAATGAGCGGGAAAATCAATAATGTGTATCTTTTGTTTTTGATTTTGTTTTCAAAACTTTTTCATGTCATTGTAGGGCGTTTTTTTTTTTTTTTTTTCATTTTGTTGAAGTCCTGATTCCACGGGCAACGCCGTGCGCGTTTTCCGTTCTAATGAAGTTAGTTTTGAATTTCTAACGTAATTTACTGAATTTTGAAAAAAAATTGAAAAATAGTTACTTTTATGGTAATTTTTAATAAAGATTTCTTTAAATTATCGCATCTGACGTTCTAACATCTCTATAATTTTCATTTTTTTTCAGCCTACAATTGGCACGTTTATGTCCGATTTAAAACTAGAACTATTAAAATATCTCTTTTCATTTTTTAAAAATGAATTTTTCCCTTGATCGGTTCAAACAGTTTTTTCGTAGCGCGATTTAACAGCGAGAGATTCTCCGTACCATCCCACAATGCATTGTTGCAACGTGACCTTCTTCGCGGCACGTGACGTCATTCGCAAAGAAAAATAAGCGGGAATATCAATAATGTGTATTTTTTGCTTTGCTTCTGTTTTCAAAACTTTTTCGTGCCATTGTGTGCACTTTTTTTCACCCACTTTTTGAAGTCCTGATTCCACGGGCAACGCCGTGCGCGTACTGCTAGTAAATATATATAAGGAGAGTGTGATCTAATAGTAGGAATTGAAAAAAATAGAGAGATCAAATTGCGAAAAAATAACGAGCACACGGATTTGTTAATATAAAAATGTATTTGAAAGAACAACACACTTACTTGATTTAATGTTTTAAAAATGAATTTAAAGTTGTTTGTGTTTGAGCAGAAGGTCTCTTCCTTGCTGCGTTGTTTCGCAAGCTTTTCAAAAATAAAACGTTATGTTGTAAAGCATCTGGTTGCTGCTCAATATAGCGAAGGGCAACATCTATCGCTGCCGTGCCTTCTGCATGCAAAATGATCTTCTCTGTATTTTATCTTCTTCTCAATTTTTTATTTTTTTTAGCTACCTCGGATTAACAGGACTCGGATTAGCGGGACTCTACTGTAGTTCTTAACATTTATCTTGAAGTTCAATTTTTAATTGAAATTAATTATAACTTAGGAATTGCTTAGTTAAAATTTCTTTAATTAAAATTCACCATCAGATCAAAAATATAGTTTCAAATTTTTTATTAATAAATTATTAAATTATTCAATATTTATTTAAAAAAACTATTTCACTGTACATTCTGTATGGGGATGAACATTGACAGAGTCTCCGAGCTCCAACCACTCTATCGATTTCTCCAATTTTTATTTCATATGAAAGTTCACGACCCCTAGATACATCATGAAATGATCGCCTCTTCCCCCTCCACCCTCTATTTTTGATAGAAATCCCAAGATCACTACTTCACTGCACATTCTCTTTGGGGAAAAAGAGGTAAGAGGACACATTATCCAAAAATGGCCAAAATATCAATTTTCATTTTATTGGCTTATTTCATTGCTCTTTTCTTTCTACTTTTATTACATTAAAATTTCAAATTTGTACTTTTAATATTTCAGTAGTTATTTAGATTTTTATTTGCAATGACTAATGAAAATCATGTGGAAATGATTACTTTAAATGGCTTTTTCTCTATATTGGACAGAAGTTATTTAGATTTTTTATTAATAAAGACTAATGAAAATCATGTGCAAATGATTACTTTAAAAGGCTTTTTCTCTATATTGGACAGAAGTTATTTAGATTTTCATTAATAAAGACTAATGAAAATCATGTGCAAGTGATTACTTAAAATGGCTTTTTCTCTATATTGGACTTTTCTTAACTTTCATATTTTCAAAATGTTAAGGCTTTTTTTCCTTTTTAAGATAGAGCTTTAAAATTTTTTGTGCTTGTTTATTGTTATGCATATGATAAAACTATGCATGCAATAAGCATTCAGTTGCCTAGTTTTGTTTATATACAAGATATAAATTGAGGTACGGATAAATTTCCTCATTTTTCACCACATAATACAATAACAATTCTGTATTTAAGCGAATATTAGATAACCCTAAAATTCATCCACATTTCTGTGTAGTACCTATATTCCAGAGAATCTACACATAGAATTTGAAGCAAAAATATTCACATTTGAAAAAGTAGTAGGGGATATGAACAATTGAATTTTTCTTCAAAAAATTTAATTTTCAACTAAACACGCAAATCAGAATGAATTATTTCTTTCAAGATGACTTTAAATGACTGCTCAGTTTCAATAGTATCAAAATTTTTCAAATAATATTTCAAAAAAAAATATTGAGAAGGCAATGCGTCCCCTTAACCCTAGTACAACTAAAAAAAATCGATCAGTATTTGAGATCAGAGATTTGGTTCAGTGACCACTGAATGCTTAAGATCTTCATTTTATTTCTGAGCATTTTGTAGTTAACCCTAGTAAAACTCAAAAACAGCGACTAGTACTTGAGGTCAGCAATTTGGTTCAGTGACCACTGAATGCTTAAGATCTCTATTTCATTTCTGAGCATTTTGTAGTTAACCCTAGTAAAATTCAAAAAAAGCGACCAGTACTTGAGGTCAGCAATTTGGTTCAGTGACCACTGAATGCTTAAGATCTTCATTTCATTTCTGAGCATTTTGTAGAATCTAAAACATTAAGATTCACGGAAGGCCTTTGAAAGCCTTTTGCAACACAATATTTCACATGTAAATAAGTATCATTTCAGACAAAATTAGCCAGGGACAATGCAGCGCTTGAATTAAATTCCAGTTTTCATTAGCCAGCATAATAGCCACTTCCTCTTCCAATATCTTAAACAGTTCAACCACTTTCCTCCTCTCGGCAGCAATTTTTGACAAATAAATCGAAACTTTCCTCAAGGAATGCAATCTGATGGCTGCTTAATTCAGGAGGAAAAAGTGTGTGAAAAGGGCCGGTCGTCGGGTCAGCTCTTGTTTGTTTCGCTGGTTTCATTGGCTGGGCGCGTGCCATTGATCTCAAGATACATAGTAATCTACTGAGTGTATAAAGTGCATGCCTTCAGTACATTGTATCAACTCGGCTTTGTCTTACAGTAGAGTTCTTGCAGTAGAGCTCCATTTGATATCTAACTTATAAAAGTATCGCCCTACCATCCACTGCTAAAAAGTAAGTGTTTGATTTTTTATATTTAGCATGAAGTGTTTTAACATGTGGATACCCTATTACCACAAAATGTCCCGCAATATTCATACGATATCTTTACGATAACGTGGAGATATCATAAAATCTTGTGCTAATAGGTACCGTCATACGAAATTTCATTTTGAGAAAATGCTAAAAGTACATTGAAAATATCCATATATTGATAATAGATATCAAAAAGATGCTTAAATATTTTGGGGAGGATTGTATGTTTTCCAGTGCATTGGGTCCACTTACAGTAGAGATCTTGCAGTAGAGCTCAATCTGAATGCTCGTGTTTGCGAAAACCTAACTTATAAAAGTACCTTCATTGCTAAAAGTAAGAGTCTGATTTTTACTATTTAGAAAATCTTCGATGGACGTTCAGAACAAAATTTCTCAATTTTTTAATATTTAGAAAATCTTCGATGCTTCAGAATTTTATGGACGTTCAGAACAAAATTTCTCAATTTTTTAATATTTAGAAAATCTTCGATGCTTCAGAATTTTATGGACGTTCAGAACAAAATTTCTCAATTTTTTAATATTTGGAAAATCTTCGATGCTTCAAATTTTATGGACGTTCAAACAAATTTCTCAATTTTAATATTTAGAGAAAATCTTCGATAGCTGTAGAATTTTGATGACGTTCTAGACAAAATTTCCAATTTAATGTTAGGAAAATCTTCGATGCTTGTTTATGGACATTTCAGAACAAAATTTCTCAATTTTTAATATTTAGAAAATCTTCGATGCTTCAATATTTCAGAATTTTATTGACATTCAAAACAAAACTTCTCAATTTTTAATATTTAAAAAAATCTTCGATGCTTCAATATTTCGAAATTTTATGGACTTTCGAAAATATGTCTCTCAATTATTGATCTATTGCTCTAAAATTTTCATAACATATTTATAATGTCCTATTTTTGACGTAAAAGAATTCAGCACAGTACTGCAAGCATATTTTTTTATGGCTGACAAAAGAATGTTTGTAATTTATTTATTGTTATTAGAGAGAATGCCTACATAGAAATGACAACATACCAGATGCTTTTTTATTTTTAATTTAAAAACAAAAGTACTCTAAAAACATTTCTCCATCTAAATGTTACGCCATAAATTTTACGCGAAAGAAAAATGTTTCAAAGTTTCTTCTTCTTGTCAACTATGTTGAAATTACCTGGGTTGATAAGATAAGAGTTCTTGGTCTTCATATCTCCAATAAACTTTCCTTTGAACCGCATTTTTCGCACTTAAAAAATAAAATCTTTAGACTTCTTAACGCTATCAAGACTATTAGTGGTAAATCATGTGGCCATGAGATCAATCCATTTAGCTCAACTTATCAACTCAATTATAAGAAGCACTATTGATTATGCTTGTCCGATATTTTTTCTGGTCTAGCAAATCAGATCGAAAGAAATTGGGAGCTCTATACAATTTTAAGATATGCTACTGGTATTCCGAAATTTACTCCTCTTCTACTTCTGTACAAAGAAGCGGATGTTTCTCCCCTAAGTACAAGACACGATTGCTTGAGAGAAGTTTTCTTAATCAAGCATTGCAAACTGGGTCAATTCTCTTCATTATATACTTCTTGCACCGATTTTACTACCTGTAATTCTTCTACTTTTGCAAAAGAGTTACAAAATATTTTGAATTCCTGGAATCTCTGCATTACAGATATTTTTAAAATATAGTTATCCTATACCTTTCTAGGATCATCAAGAGGTTCATATCCATATTTAGTCTTTGCCTTTGCAGAATAAACATTTGAATCCATGCATCATTTCTACTTTCTACAGAGAATATCTGGATCAGATTAGTAACAGCAATATTATCTTAGATACTGATGCGTCTAAATCAGCCCGTTTTACTTCTATTGCTGCCTATAATCTCAATTCGCAAAAAGGCTCTACACGATTGATTCCTAATGTTAATAGCACTTTCACTGCAGAATGCTCAGCCATCATCATGGCTATTAAATTACATGCTGAAGGCAATAATCATTATATAATCCTTATTGATAGTAAAAGTGTCTTAGAGGCCTTAAAATCAGTTACTCATAAATCTCCAGTGAGTGAGCGAGTTTTGATTTTATGGCGCAAGGGCCAGACTTAGTCATGCTGCGCCAAACATATGGTGAGACGTACAGGCAAGTGGTAATATATAAAAGCTTCTTAAGAATGAAATACGTTAGTGTAAAAGAATGTTGAGGCAAGAAACTTTGTTCTTAAAAACTCATAAATCTCTATCTGTCATCCTTGAATTTGGGCTCCACCATCATTCTGCCAATGTGCTAGTCCACGAGGACAGAGGTGGAGTTCCGTAATATATGTCATCCTTGAACTACATAAAATTCTTCGTTCCACTCTTAATCATTCATTGTCAATCACGTTGATCTGGGTCCCGGGTCACAGGGGAATTGCACCGAACGAAGCAGGACATCGACTTGCAAAATCAGTAAACGAGAACACAGAAAAGTGGCAAATTGTTGCTTCAGAAAAATCTCATTGTCTCCGTCAAAAAGAAGTATAATGACAAAAAAGAAAACTGTTGAAGAACACGAAAGTATTTTCAAGACTTTAAGCATCTGGATACAGAAAAGAAAAATCATAAGCTCATGAACAGAACAAGGAAAGGTGATGTTCTTTTAAGCAAATTTCGAACTAATATGCTTCCTACTAATAAGATCCTTCATAGATTCAATATCGTCTCTTCTCCTAACTGTGTTCACGCGGAAGAAACTATATCACTCATCCTTTTGAATTGTCCAAGATACCGTGATCCACGAATTCAGCTCTTAAAAGAAATTCAAGATTTGAACCATGTTTACTCCTATACATCCCTCCAAAGCCTGTTAAATTTGATCAAGAATGCCAAAATCAAAACGAGAGCACTCGAAAAATTCTTTCTGTTCTGCAACCGCTTCTAGTTCGCCTTTTTTCCCTCCTCTTTTTTTGTTTTAATGTTTTTCCCCTTGCTTTTGCTGTTTCTTCAAAAGTTTTTTTTCATATTTTCGATGGTAAGTCTGTTTAATTTGTTTCTCTTGTTGTAGCGCTAGTAACGATGCCAAACGTGTGCTTGTAGCAAAAGTTAAAACTCTATAGAATAAATAAATAAAAGTACTGCAAGAACGTCAGTTGCGAGATGTACGCCGAAGAATAAGTCGCGAGCACGTTTCATCCTTTAATAAATGTTTGTCTTGTCTTTTATAAAACGCCTTATGAATGACTGAATTAAGAAATAATTTGCACACTAATTTAAAAATTCATTGATAACTTTTTAGGATTTTTTTGGTGGAAAATGAATAAAATGTATTAAAATATTGTAAAACTTCAAATTGTTCTATGCACATTAACATATAACGTAAAAATTCTTGTCCAGATTATTTTCTAGAAGTAGATTTTCTAGTTCTACACAATTTTTCGCATGTTTAACATGACTGGAATTTCAACTTTTGCTCAAAATCGAGAATTAACTGATTTTTTCTTTACAAATTTGCGAAACATTATTTCAATCACAATGCAGGAGGATTCCAACACAAAAATAATATTCGTAAATTTATGCAAAACTCTGTAAGAGAAAAGTTTCAAAGTTGTAACTAAAAACAGGATTCGCAAGGAGTATTTTAACATGCGGGTACGGTCATAACTAACTTCATTTTGAGAAAATGCTAAAAATATATTGAAAATGTCTGTATAGTAATCATTAATAAAATAATATTAAATAATTATTAATAAAAAAATTCTTAAACCATCTGGCCTGTCAATACATTGGTTCAAATCAACTAAGTAATCTTGGAGTTGGTTCATAGAATTAAATTTCGAGGCTAGTGCTCGCGGAAACCTAACTTAGAAAAGTATCGTTGCAGCTAAAAGTGTCCATAGCATAAAAGTTGCCAAAACCAAGCTTTTTGTGGATTATGTGATGCACAGTTCATTTGCTTATCGACAGTTCAACGGCGATTTCACGTGTGGTGATCCGACGATTCTGCCGTATGAGCTCTTCCACAGCAGAAATCGTGACACTGTTGGTCACAACGTGCGCTTGCCCTGAGCGTGGCAAGTCCTTGATGCTTACGCGTCCCGCCTCACAACGCTGACACCACTGGAATATAGTGCACCGTGCGAGACACTGCTCTCCGTACACTTCTTTCATCCTGCGATAAATTTGTGAAGCATGCTCTCCTTCTGCGCTATGTGCTGATCTGGAGGAATCCATCATGCAACGAACTGCGGGAACAACTCTCCGGAAATTAGGATATTGACGCGAAGCCGTTAACTATTCAGGTGCAACTGGGAATACCAGCACGCCATCTATAGGCTAGCACATTAACTCACTGGGATTTGATACAACGCCGATACAGCTAAGGTCTCCTTTTCATTTGAGCACACCTTATCTTTTATATTCAAAAATTTTTGTTGGCAAGCCGAAATGTGAAGGTAGATTCCTTTTGACCAGGGATTTAAGGGAGAGAAAATTTCACACCCTGCTACCCGCCATTCACTCTTTTAATTTCGTTAGGGTTGAATCTCTGAGGATAAAAGAGAAGTCAAATGATGAGAGCTTTGTGAAAAAGTGTCATGAACACGCTGTGCACTTCAGAAAATTTTTTATCTTATATTTTGCCTGATTGTGCTTTTTAAATTTTGTTATGTAGTAAAAATATCAAATAATAAAGAGCATTTTCGACGTACTATGTTCTTTATTTCTGAAATGGAAAGAATGCTTTCCAGACGAGAACAAAATCATGTCACAAGCCAGAAGACGAAGGGAAATTTCTTTTGTCCGGAGATATAAAGAAAAGAAAATACCCCCATCACATGGCTATTTCCTCCTCTAATTTCATGAGTGTTAGTGCTACGAGGGCTAAAGGGGGTGGATGAGAATGCGATTTATGGGAGCATTCCAGTGAACGTATACAAGCTTAGGTTAAAATGCAGTCTAAGTTAGTGGTTGAAAATTACTTTTCAGCCTATAAATTGCAGCTATTGCAAAGCTTTTAAAACAAAAGTTGCTCTTTACTAAGAGGCAATAATTCGTCTGATTCTTATTATCAATCCCCCATGAGGGAGATGTGGGGAAATGAAAAATTCGACCCCCTCCCCCACCATTTCTTTTCCCTTTGAGCAGGATAGTTAAACATTTTTACTAAATTTGAAATGTTTTATGTTTGTATGTATGTAAGGTTGGAATTTTGTGATCGAGTTTTCACTAACTTCTTAATGAATGCAATATTTTAATAATTTTAGAGCAATCAATTATCAATTTTTTAAAAAAAAATCGCAAAATTACGTTTGCACTTGGTAGGTTTCAGTGGTGCCATCTATAGAATTTTTGAGAATTAAAATACTTTACACAGTAATTTAAATGTTTCAATAAAAATAAAAATAAGCCAAAACAAACAACGCTACGGCGTGAGGCGCTGATAACAATAGAAGAAACTTATAAAGGAACAATGAATTTCATAAAAATAAATATAAAATCTTTTAAAAAACGCCTTTACCAATGCTAAAAAAGAAAATAATAAATATAAAAAAACTTTCGAAAAAAAACGGCCTTTACCAATGCATTGAAAAAGAAAAAAATTAATTTTTCTCAAAAAACTGGAGGTCAAAACAATAATCAGAAAAGCGTGAGGCGCAGGTAGAAAAGCTGTAAGTAAATTAGAATTGTAATCACATTTATAATATATTTTATATGATGAATGTTTAATAACATTTCGTTTCTTATGATCATCATTGTGGTTTTATATCTTTCTCCTACTGTTTTCATTGCCTCACGCTTTTAGGATTTTTATTTTGACCTCCAGATTTTTGAGAAAAAAATTATTATTTTCTTTTTTAATGCATTGGTAAAAGCGTTTTTTAAAAGTGTTTTCATCTACGAACTAGGCTAACACTTTCACTCTCCATTCAACATACATGCTAGTTCAAATCCAATCAAAATTACTCTGGTTAATCGAGTTCACAAGATAACATGGTAAATGCGTTTTAAATTAGAGGTGGCTTTTGGGTTCTAGGAATAATGACAGGAAAAACTGTAGAAATTTTCTCGAAGTCGTATCATGAGAACTACTGCAAAAGATAATGTTCCTATACGGACTTAATCTAACAGTTAGCTTCTGAGAAAATCTCTTTCGAAACATGTGCTCTACAAGGTATTCTGACAGGACGTTTACACACTTTAAGAGTTGATCAGGTATACAGAAACAAGTTATTTTCTCAAAAGAATATGGGTTGGGAACTGTGAAGAGTATTCGCTACGTAGGTTCTTTTGCCATTGAATTAAGTAGAAGAAAAGGATACACCAGATGAAATATAAACATAGATTGAATGTAATATGAATAGAATATGACAAAGAGCCCTTTGTAGCAAATCCTCTTTACATTTCCGATCCCATGCTCTATTGCGAAAATTATTTGTTTCTGTATGACCGAATTCCCCTTCGTGAACGACGTTACTAAACATCCTGTATAAAATATGCAAGCTCTATTTGAGAGAAAGATATTAAAACAAAATAAGAAAAGTTTTAACTGCGATCGAGGTAAAAAATACATTAATATTAACAAAAATCGAAAGAAAAAGAACGAGGAGGAAAAAGAATTCGATGGATGATTTCATCAGAGGCCTTCATCCATGCAGATTCAAACTCAGAATAGGTTTTCTGTCGAGGGAAACGACTTTAAGGTCTAAATTAAAATTTTCCTCTGAGGCCTGAACCTATTCCGGAAAAAATTGAAAACAAAAACATTTATCCAGAAAGAAGAAATTGAAAACAGTCTTTTAAACATAGTCTGAAAAAAGGTTTAAAAATCTTACCTCTTAGATATTACAGATTCCAACTCCTATAATTTAAATACCAAAGTTGGTTGAAAGCAACCTCAGATCTGGTTTCGAAAGGAAATAATACGTTCGCTAATAAGTTCTAGAGAACGCAAGGATACACCAGTTCCTAGTAATTATTTTATCAGGCATGAATCTTCTGATGTGTCGCGAATGGAAGGCCATCATTACATGGACACAATATCCGCAACATCAACTAAAGCGACGCCAACACGGTAATGTGTTGACTACAATTCCAACCAAATTTAACGAGAAACAAGGTATCTGTCCGAAATATGGACATGCACATCACAACCTGTATTATATGTAGTGCCTTGATTTGAAAACTATCACAAGTTAGATGAATTTTAAACTTATGCAAGATTTATGATTTTTATAAGTTCTTTTATGTTTTTAAATCATTATAGGGTTTATTATTTTTGTAGGAAAAGATGCTGTGTAAAGGTATTTAATTAAAGTTAAATAAAAAAGTTTTGAAGTTAATTTGCGTTTTGTTTTAACTTCAGCGCTAGAGGGGAACTCTTAGCGCAGGAGGTAGGAAAAAGGAGCGCCATTGTCGCGATCAACGTGTTAAGAGGGAATCGACAGTCGAAGTTTGACCCGTCACGTGACATTTTCTGACACCACTAACTGTTCTTAATGTTTGTTTTCAGGAGGATCGTGCTGTGAACCGATCATGACCTGGAAGGACGACATCAGTGCGGAAGAGGAACGATGCATGGAAGAGGTGAGCAACAACCTGGAACTTGTGCTTTCAATGATAAAAAATAGGAGAAAGTTTTTGAACAAGACGCTCTTATGAACCCATTGACGCCCAGCGTCCTCATTTGAAGACAGTTACAGTACTGTGCAAATTAATTGGGACAAACACAAAACTATTCACATATGTAGTTTAACTCTCTCACACCGAGAGAGGCGGCCCCGGGCGCTCTAAAAATCCCCCCTAACAGCAAAGAAGGCGCGTCTGAGGCGGTTGGCTTCTTTTGAGGGGAGGTGAGGTTCTGAGATCGCTTAGGAGATAAGCGCGACAGGAGTTTCAATTATCCTTGCCAACCACAGCCCATTTCCGTGCGCTTTAAGGGAAGGTTATAGCAGCGGGTGGTGGTGGGGCAATGACCACTCAAGTTGGGAGAGTCCAATTCATGTCGTTTGCTACCAAAAAAGTTCCGGTTCTAAAGGAGTTACAAGAAAAAAGTCGCCTCGGGATTAAAAACTTAATTAGCATACGTTCACTTACATGCATGGCATGACATGGAAATTTAGAAGAAAATATGCCCACCTCTAGTTTTAATGATATCCTGTACACATTTCGGCATGGATTCTGCTAATTTAGAACATAAATGTTTGACGTCGTCATCATGAAACCAAACTTTTATGACATTTTCAATCCTTTTTCCTATTGGTTGATCAGTCCATCTTACTCACACGTTTCTTCACAATGCTCCAGAAATTTTCGATGGGATTTACATCTGGAGAATCACCAGGCCAATCCAAAATTGTTAATTTCTTTTCTTGAAATTTTTTACCGGCTTAGAATTATGGCTAAGGCGTGTGAGTAAAGTGGACAGCTTAACAAAGGGAAAATTGATTGAGGATGTCATAAAAGTTGAGTTTCATGATGACGACGTCAAAAATTTATTTTCTACTCGTAAATTAGTGGAATCCGTGCCGAAACGTGTACAGGATATCATTAAAGCTAGAGGAGGATATATTTTCTACTAAATTGCTATG